>LR051221.1:0-12304 GCA_900607525.1 Apocyclops royi
GCCTTCATCACATGTAAAGGCGATCTCTTAGAAGAAGGCAAACCCAAGTATGTAACTTGATACAAATACCATTAAAACTTAACAGATTAGCTAGCGGTGTAAAGGAGCAAAATAAGAATGACGTCTAAATTTCGAGACTTTTCGTTACGATGTCTCAGATAAATGAAAAAATTCGCCTTGCTGTAATTTCCATTCAGGTGATGCAAAATTACACCTGTAAAATGGCAGCCTTGTCTAGATTAAAATTACTTGTCATTCAACTGCCTCATTTTTAAGAAGTTTTTTCAATCGCACGTAGTATTCCTTCGACTAACCTTCTCAAAAGATCGCCCATTAAGACACAATAATTGTTCTGAAGAAATTTACCGAAAAAGTGAATTTACTTCATAAATTATCTCATTGTTTCAGTCTATTGTTTTTCTAGAAAAAAATTACTTAACCTTTGACGATAAAAAAGCCTCACCAGAAATAATGTAGACGCTAATTATTATTTTACTTCATATACTATGTTGGAACAAAAGCTAGTTAACTAGTTCTAGTGAAAGCCATTGACAACAAATAGAAATAAGTCGAGTCTAACCTCGCAACTCTTGGATCAGTTGAAGACTTTGAAAAATGACTCTAGATTGTTAGTTTTCGTGTAGGATAAACAAATAATAACGAATCTTTAGACTATAAAGACATTCTAGCCCTCTCTTGCTTTGGGTCTGTTGGGTTAGTGTCATCAACCTTATTGTAATTCTTCCCTTAACCCTCTAGAGTGACCCAATTCGACGTCGCGCTTGCAAACTCTGTGTTTGCAAGCCCCTAAGGATTTTTCGATAGTTTTGGAGTGTGTCGAAATTTTTGTCTTTGAAGGTGCCTTTGTAAACCGTTGTTGTAAAAATTATTTTACGCGAAAATACATGTTACGAGTGAAAAGCCAGACAAGTTTTTAAAAACTAAAAAAATTTATTTTTTATGACCTTGAGACAGTTTAGTTGTATCATATGATAGTAATTTTTTATAACATTGACTATTGGCTGCCATTGTTTTGATGCGCTACCTCCCAGTTAACCCAAGACCTACCAAGTGAGTGACACCACTAACAGAGTTATAAAAATCAGCAGGTTATATTTATAATGATAATTCTTCAAAAAAAAAAGGTTCTTCAATGTAAGTCAGTTATAGAAGGATTCTTTGTCTCTCTTTGTAACCTTAGTAATCATCACAGAATAAGTTATATCATTTCTTAGAGGTGTATCTTTGACGTAGGTATATGATTTGTCAAGTGTTTTTGTTTTTGACCAAGTAGCAGTGGTGCCAGATTTAGCGCAATTTCCACCTAAGCAAACATTGAATTTTTGCTTCAAAAATGTATTTTTAGACATAAAATAGTTTAGCACTTATGTGAACGTATCTTCTGGTGAAATTTTGATAATTTTTCTGGCAGCACCGAGTTGAGTTTGAAGAAGAAGAAAATTAAGTGTACCTTTGGTGTCATCTCGTATTCAAGAGTTGATAAACAACTTGTCTGCAAGCCACTTGAAAATGGCACTACCAAAAAAAAAATGATGACCAAATCGGGATTTGCAACAAAACAACAAAAGCCAAAAAAAATTTTAAGTAATTTAAAGATCACATGAAGACTGATATTTAGCTCATGGTTTTTGAGTTCGTGACACATTGCTTAAGACAAAATAGTTGATTATTTTTCAAGAAACTTGTGTGATAAAATTTATCTTCGCAGCAGCATTACCTTTGCTTCCGTTTACTAGGAATATGTAAAATAAAATTGAATCGAATGTAATCGAAATGCGATTTTTACATCAAGTCATATTTTGCGCACTTCAAATAATAGACTGAAGTGAAGCATAGATTTAGCAAATTCAAATTATTTTTATTTTTTATGACCGCGGTTTCAGTGAACCGTAACTAATATTTATTTCAGTCAAGCCGAGCGTGCCGCACTTCGCCTCGCTGCCGGTTGTGCCATGCTAAAAATTTGCGAAGTCAAAGATGTCGGCGACGTGTACACCATGGAGCAGTTCTACAATCTTTCTACCTTAGCAACTGATCCCTGCAAACAAGTATTGATTTGATCAAACCAAGTTATTCAATCATTTTATTTAAATTCCGTAATTAAATTGTGTCAGTAAGTTTCTTTTTTTTCAAACCTATTTGTCTGAAGGTTAAACCTAGGTCACATTACCATTATGTCGGGCGCACGAAACTTCAAGTCCAACCACTTGCACAAATGACAATGCTTCTTTGCATTTTTGTAACAAGCTGGACTTACAGTTTCGTGCGCTCGACGTAACGGTTTTGTGACCGAGCCTTTACAGTAAAGATTGTAACTTTTCTCAAAAAATCATTTTTCCTTATTTTATCTAAACGGTAATTATTTTGTCATCATCCAAATCGACCTTGCACGATAACTTGATTTTAAGCCGAATCTTTTCTATAATATTGCTCTGCTGCGTAAAGAAATAGCACATTGAATGCTGTTTTTTGCTCATGGGACAGTCTATTGCATTTGCGTAAATCGCTCGTGGAAAGTTGATAAACTTCAATAGGAATTATTTCACATTTTAGGTTCGTCAGTGCTTCCTCACTAAACTTCACAAGGGCTTAATTCGAGGAATTCCTTTCAAGTGCCTTCCTCTCGATTTCATGGGAATATTTGCTCTCGTTGGCTTAGAGGAAGACAAAAAAATCAAGGAGAGAACAAAAAGTTACATTTTGCAGGTAAGATTAATACAGACTGTTGAAAAAATACATATGCGTTTAGTCAGCCTAATTGAAGTTCAACTCTTTTCAGTGATAAGATTAGAAGGGTTTTATGTGAATGATGCGAAACTTTCTGCTTGCAAATTAATCTTCTCGGTTTTTGAAAAATTTCCCGAAAAAAAATTCTTTTTAAAGTCCTTATTTAAAAAACACGACTTAAACCCTTTCAGCTTTATTAAATGCAATATCGTGAAACATAGAGTTACATCCTGATGCATTTATTATTATCTTTTTCTGTTGCATTTTTATTTGTGTCGACTGTGAATGTCGTTTTCCTCTTGCACATGAAGCCTTTCTATGAATTTAATATATGATAAGTATTTCGTGCGAATTACAATATCGCTTATACAATCACGGGAGACCTAGTTTATATCCATTTCGTTTTCTGTTAGGCTAGTAAGGATTAAATTTTAATAGCCTGCTTGCTTGTGGGCAGTTAGGTTTCAAAATTCAGGTCGTATGTTTCAAATTAAGTCAGAATTTGTCTCAGGCTCATTTAGGTGCTAACTTTCTTTCATTTACCGCATGGATGCCAAGTTGGGTACAGCTAGGCTGACTAATCCTAAAATTGTTCAAGTCCCTGTCAATAATTTCTAGATTTATTCAGACTCATGGTTCTATGTTAAAAATTTGCAAATTGAATCATCTCTCTTCGAAGTTTTCTCTTAAATCAGATTTTAAAAACTCGAATATATGCATTTTAGTATTCTGAATATAGCAATATAATTGTGCTTTCTTATTTTTACAACATATCAAACGGTAGTTGCTAGAAAGATCCGTAAAGTAAAGGTTGGCCACTTAGCCAATTTTCTGATAATCGTCATATGATGTCATCATGTGCAAGATGTGCAAGTAGTATTCAAACCAGGCCATATCTGAGTTTAAGTTTAAGTTTTCACTGAAATTTCATTTACTACAAGTGGCACCAAAGTTCATAGGAAGAAAAGATTTTGAAAAAATGCCTTAGCATTTGAGAAATTTGCGCGTGATGACATCATCAACAATGTATGCACTCAGATAAAGTGACTAAGTGACCAACCTTTACTTTATAAATCGTGGTTGCCAGGTCATAGGAGATTTTAGATAAGAACAACATTTTTCAATGCTTCTCTGGTGTTCGTTCAGTCTTAAGCAATATTTTTTTTCAGGATGAAAAGAAATAAAAAAGGGATATAAAAATTTTATCTCTTTTCATCGGCCTAGCATTCTTGAAAAATGAACTATTTCGAACCGACAATAAGTTGATATTTTCTTTGGCACATCTTTTATCGAATTATCATTAGATTCCGGGGCTGGTTTGTTGAAACATGAAATGTTTACATAACTGATAGATTTTATCAAAAACAACGATCCGAAATTGACCTCTGAAACTTATTGTAGAAACTTTCGAAACTGGAAATTTAAAGTCCAAGCAGAGCATTCTCGGTACAATGGCCTTCTGCATTCTACAGTTTGATGGCTCTTTGTTATCCCAGTTTCAAACTTTCATAACTAATAGTTATTGAAATTCAAACCTCACAAATCTGTTCCATTAGTTAAAGAAGCCAGTCACCTAATAAATACTAAATGTTACTAGTGAGGGCGAAGTTGAAGCTTGTCTTCAGTTTTGAAATTGCGTAACGTTTTGATTGCTTTATTAAAAAAGCCTTTGTACTTTTTGGAAAGATCGAATTGAGAAGATGCTTTTCTCATCTTTTTACTTTCTAGAATATTTCCAAACGTCGCGAGTGTATCAAAACTTTGAATTCTGCCGGAGGAGAGGAAGTTGCCGAGCAGGTACCAATATTTTAAAAATTATCATTATAGGATACGATTAAGGTGTCCCACTTAAATAAAAAACAAAATTTAAGTTACTTGTAAAACGGTCCAACTTTTCAATCTTAACGTGGTTTCTCACTTTTATAACATTGACTTAGGTAACAATTTAATAAAAAATTCAATAAAAAGCAAAATTTCATTAATAAAAACTGGTCCAGCTCCTGAATCGAAATGTGGATTTTCGCGTAAAATAACTTTTATAACATTGACTACAGGCTTCAATGTTAGAGCTATTAATTTCTACGATAACTCACATTAATTCAATAAAGCTTTACAGTTGACACAGCTTAGTTGTATCCTATGGCGTGAAAACGTTACACATGATTTGATTATCCATTGATTTTTTTCTTGTATTGTCTTTTCAGTTGTCCAATATCATGCCTGACTACATGATTGTATTTGGCATCGCTGTGCTTGCGCATCATCCTGAATTTGAGAGCAACGAGGTAAGAGCTATCACAAGAAGTTCTTAGTGGCAAACAATCAAGGACATTTTAACTATCAAGAAACCTCTCAGCACCAGCCAGTGTAAAGAAAAATAAAGTGTTTGACAAAACCGAATTTAGAGTAAATAAAACTTCTTAAAAGTGCTAGTCAAAGGGGGTCGTTGTCCTTACATCGACCATTATTTTTAGAACTTTCTAACTTATCTAATGTCCCTGCACAGGATACTTCGATGCTGAAAAGAATGAAAAATGCACTCTGGTTCATACTGGAGCCCCTCATGACTCGAAATGAAGCTTACAGCTTTGGTTTCTACAAAGCTCTTGTTGACAAAGTCAAGAATCACAAAGACGCCCTTCATCCAGACAACGACGCATTCAACAAGGTAAGGAAGGATATGAGGTAGTTTTTCCAAGCCTAGCCTGCTGTACAAATGAAAATATTTGTTCTTACATGTACAATGAGCCAGACTCACAGTTTAATGCGTTTGATTCAGTAGTTATATGACCAAGGCTTAAGATCGATCTTTCAATTTTCGTCACAAGATTTTGTATCAAACATGCGAGCGTCAGATGGGTTATTTTGAATCGATTCACTCGATGGACTCGTTTGATCTCTAATAGTAAATTTTCATTTACCAAATAATGATTTTAATCAAACACTTCACATCAGTCAAAATTCGTTGAGTTTAATATATTTAAATGTTACGATTGTAATAGAGTACAATCGTAAAGATCTTAATATTGTCCACAATTTTCAAAGAAATTTCTGCCATCTTCACTTGATCTACTTGGAGATATTCATGTTTTGATCGTTATTTTATTATGACGAATTTGACACTAGGTAATTCCAAATGATTTTGCAGTTCTCAAGTTTTGAAAGGTTTCTGTTAAACGATGCTAGCCTACCCCATATAGTGCATTTCAGTATAACATTTTATTACATAGAGATTTTCTTTGAATCTCTCAGTAACATTCAATCTAAATTTTAAAGTATGTCTAATCATCAACTCTTATAAATCTTAAGACATTTAGTAACTTACTTAACATGAATTACAGCTTTTATGTTTATGTAATCCCTAATTGTACTATATTTTGATAGTGAATATTACTAATTACTCCTATTTTTAAGTTATGAAAAGGGAGTCATTAGATGTCATAAATAAGGATGGAACTGAAGTGTGTCAACATCATCCACGGTCTACTATGCCTCCTACTTTTTTTTAGCTTTTTGTTATTGGACCTAGCTTAACCCAACCTTTTATTCAACAAATCAAGGATTTTAGCGATTGTCGAACCAAACGACATTTTCGTTATTCGTCGAACAAGCGACCATCGAACAATTTTTGTGGAGCCACATAGATTTTTATGTCATGCTAAATCATACTATGTTTCGATATTAAATCTGTCAATTTCCCTCGATTCTATGTCATGATACTTTTAATTAATTAAGTTGCAGAGCATGTCAGAATCAAATGAGACATTTTGAATAGGTTTCTCATAAATTGTTGACTTTGACAATCAAAAGCAGTTTAACTTCAAGATATTTCGTAATAGGAGTTGGTTTTGACAGTGTTATGGACTCCACTTGCTTACGAAAATCTTTGGCAATGATATAATTAAAGCTTAAGTAGCTTAATGATGTTACGGTCACTTTGGTTTAATTGTAAGTTTACTTTCAGACTTCGATTCATTTTTTAGTTTTCGAATTAGTTCTTTAGTTATCTACACAACACAATAGTAGATTGTTTAGAGCAGTTAGAGTGTGTTCATTTTCTAGAATGTTAGGTTAGCCTTAGTCACATTACCATTGGATCTAGCATACGAAAGTCAAGGTCTAGCTTGTTGTAAAAATGCAAAGAAGTATTTTAATTTAAAACAACTGGTTAGACTTGAGATTTCTTGTGGCCGACCCAATGGTTATGTGACCATACTTATCAGAACTTGCTGCATGACCTTTTATATCTAACGGGCCAGACTATCTTAAAAGAACACTCAGGTAAGCTGACTGTTTTTAACATGTTGATGTAAATGAGTCAAATTTATGAATATGTGGGAAAATTTTTCTGGGTGGACTTTGTATGATTTCGACTATTGGAAATAGAAGGCCAATGTTGCTGTTTTCTATGGTGATAATTACTTACGGGGAATTTCATATCAGTTGGAACTTTTCAAGTCAGTGCATTTAAAGTTTGATCTGATTTGGAAAACTAATTTTCTCTTAGATAGTTTCGTTTATTGTTAACTTAATTGAGTCACAGACAAAAGAAGATTAAAGTTTGTAATACATGTCGTTTCCTTCAGTCTCAGTTGTTCAAAAGTAAAAAATACAGAGAAGATTGTCTGTGTAAGCTTCAATCAGTTCAAAGCAATTTTTTTTCTGCGATTACAAGTTTCTAAATTTTTGTTCACGCATTCTACCTCGAACGAGTTAGTTTATTCATAAGTTTCTGCCTTGAACTGGCAAAGAAGAATGGCTCTGTTTACACAGTCCGCCATTTTTTTCCATTTTGAGAAATATATTTGGAGTCTGTCTGCACATAAAGATGACTTAGCAGTTTCTTTTACGCAAGCCTAAAAAGTAAATGACGTCAACTTTTTTATGGGAGCTGTTATTTATCCGCGTGCCCATGAAAAAATCTCAAGGACTCAGAATAATTTGATAAAAAATGAAGTACAATAAATTGTTTCGCCTTATGCTGTTCTTGGTAAAGGGTTAAGAAAGCATTTACTCTGATCACTTGATTTTAAATCTTTATTTCGTGTAGTGTACAGGTTTGAATTCTCTAAATACTAAATTTATGCCAAGCTCATAGTTGAGCTACAAACTGGAGCATTCATAAGCAACAAGATCTGTTTCAACAATTAATCAATAAGAAAAATTGTAAATGCCAATATAATAATGTGATAATTTGTTTTTAAATTGTAGATAATGTTAGGGGTCAAACTACTGGTAACGGTCATTTTACGAGTTGATGAGATGTCAATATCTAAATATACAATAGTTTTGAGTAATGCTCAGTTTTACATATGCAAGCAAGTCAAGTTCATTTTCAAATACCAATCAGATGTAATTAAACTGTCAGTTCTAATCTCTCTAGTTGGCAAGTAAGTTTCTTAAAAAATCCCTGTCACATGAAGAATGTTTCTTTATATTTCAGAAACTTTACGCTCTTTGTGACTTGACCCTCGGTCTTTTGGTGAGCAAATCTTCAACTTATGAGTTGAAAGACTTCCCTGTCGAGCCCTTCATTTCTCCAATGTTCTTCACACCGCACGAAGACCCCGATTACTACAACTTGGGGACTTACCTTCCACCTGAGCTTGTCGTCCAACCGCCCAAGAAATTGGGAATCAACATTCAGTACCTGCCTTCGTCCACTGCGCCAAAAAAGAAAAAGGTAAGATATGACAAAATCTGATATCTTAGAAAGTCCTCTCATCTCATCTCAACTTTGAGATGAAACAACTTACGATTTTTCAGCCAAAATGACGATCAAATATACATTCAAAAAGAGTGTTATGCAATTAGTCGCTAAATACTATTTCGATTTTTGTTCAGTGGTGTTAAAATTTGGGGAAAATGTTTATTTAATTTTAAGACTGATATCTATTTTGGTGAAAATTGGACGATATTCTTTGTACCGATAATGGTAACTTTCTTAACTTTCACAAATTATAATTGCGCCTTTGATATTTTTTTTACAAAACCACTTACATCTTTTTAAAAATTCAGATTTATGTGCATTTAGTGTACAACATACTCCGAAAAAAAAGCTTAGCTGTTTTTAACCAGCAAAGCAATAATTGTGCCAAGTGCCTCGAGAATAATAATAAGAGTAATTTTATGTCTAAAGATAAACTAGAAAATATATTTGCCGAAACAAAAGATGGCATCCAAACTATTGATTGAAAGATCCTCAGCTATTCAGAGTTTTTGTGACACTAATATCGATTTGATGCGATCATTGTATTGTTCGAATGTTCCCATAAATGTCATCGTGAAATATTCTATCAAAGTGTATCTGAGACATGCACAAAAGATGATTGAATATTTAAATTAAATGGTCATGTTTCAAGTTGTCGCATTCCGCATGTTGTCGCAATGTAAATTTGTCAAAAACAAAAAGTTTAAAATTGATTTTTTTACCATAAGACATTAGATTTAATCTACATATCGGTGTTGTGGGCCAGGCCCCTAGACGTGTCTGATACTCTAATTACTATGTGGGAATTGCGTCATTATAAAAGCTCCTTAAGTGAACGACATAAACGATTTTAGTCAAATGTTTTGTAATATCCGTACAAAAATTGATCGGCTATATTTCTTGTTGGCTTTATTTCATCTACATTGATTGTAGGTTCAAAGTTTGTAGCGTCTTATTTTCGGCTTAATTGACGGGAGTGTTGCCTAAAAAGTTTTTCTCGACACCAAGTGAGAGCAGCAGAAAAAACCGATTGTTTAATTTCTTTTTCTCGACATAGCAAGGAAAAACGAGTTTTAAGATAAGTCGTCGTAAATTATTGGTTTCATTCATAGTAAATTATAGTTTGTTTAAAGAAACAAAGATGTAGTTTTAGGAAAAAATGTATTAGACTAAAGGGATTCAAACACTTATTGCTTCCCTTCTTTGCTTTTATAATTTGTAGGACAGATAATTTTTGCTAAAATATATTTGAAATATCATTATGTGTGTTTCCAATGTTCCCTGACAAATTACTGATGTTTTAAAATATTTAAAGTGTTGATTTTTGTAGTAACGAAGCACTAGCTTTTTTTATGCATCAGGTGTTATTTCTAATTAATTGTCATTAAAAAAAAAGGATTAAATAACAGCTCTTCTTAATGTCAAAGCCACATTTTTTCAAAATAAAATAAAATAACACCTATTCATATGGAGATTGTACAATTGCAAACACTTTTTCACATCTGGAAAGATACAGTCATTTCATTTTAGGTAATTAAGAAATCGAAAGAAAAACTTAGAGGTCGTATTCAAATTGCCAAAAAATATAATGATTGCAAATTTAAACTGTTAGGGCCACTGAGACCCGCATTGCAACAATATAAAACCTCCTAGTGCACAAATCGTGAAAAAAATTTACCAAGTTAACTTATTTGCCAACCTTTTGGTGCGTTATTTCACACCCTCAACTTTGAGTTGATCGCAACTGAACCACTGATCCCCCCCCTCTCCCACACGGCACTGATGACTAGTTTCATAGTCTTCAATTTCATTTCATTACTCGGTTACCTCTTTAAGTAATGTTATTTGCTTTATATCAGTTTGCAAAAGAAGTCACTTCCAGTATGTATAATCAAGTGTCTTATTGATAGTCTAGGCTTTAGTAGGATATCTGTGAAATTTTAAAGCGTTCGTTCATTCTTCTTTTCATCTCTAAAATGGGCTTTTAGACTTTTAAATTGATTTTCTTTACACACAAAAAACTTTGAAATTTTTATCCCTCTTAAGACTTTTTTGAGTTGCGAGTTGAGAAGAAAGCGTGAAGGATAAATTTGGTACTTGATTATTTTTATTTTTTGGTCTACTCATTGTTAACCAGCGGTTGGCCCGAGTTAGTCGATGACTTTTTTCCGTAGCCCTACCCGGGCTAAAAAATCCTGTCCTCTTAAAGCCCCGTTCACTTTTGGTTGCAAGCGTGTGTGCCAAGGGTCTACTTTAAATTGCACAAGTATGTAGACCGAACGAAAGGTGTACATAGACCATATGCATGTGAAGCTTTCAACGTACGTGCGTAGGCTGTACCCTACCGAGAGCTCCCAAGCACACATAGAAGCTGCCATATTTTCACTAGCAACTTCTACATGCGGTTGCATAGCATACCACAACATACGTTTGTACATAGGTTGTACATGTGTAAGGTCATCATATACATTGCGTAGGGTCTATGCATGCATTGCGTATTTCGCATTTGACCCTCCGCACATAGCTACGCACGTATTTGCAAAATCTCAATACGCAATACTCTACGCACAACCTTGCTACCAAATGTGAACGAGGCTTAAGAATCGAAAGTGATTATGAGGTTTTTGTAGGCAACAGATTTTGTAATTTTTTTCTGAAAGTATGATCAAACACAAAGCTAACTCCAAAAATAAAGAATTTAATAAAAGAACCTTTAGAAGTAATATTTCTAAAGCCTCGTTCTCGTTTGAGCGTAATCTCGCACACTAGTACGTACTATATGTAGTGTACATATTACATACCTAAGACGTACATACAGCAAAGTATGCTACTCAAACAAAGCACATGGTATGTATATACTTTTAGCTTGCAGCCATACGTGGAATTTGCATGGATTACACGAACAATTTCTTCGTACTTTGCGTTGCGTTCATACGTCGTAACTGCAATGTACGTACAACGTACGCTTCGCAAAGAAGGTAAATCTTACGTACGAGCTCAATGACGAAATAAGAACGGGGTTCGACTCAGTGGCATTGCTTACAGAAATGTCAAACGAATTTTTTTTGCCAAATGAACAAATCCACCCTGGTACCTATTTTATTTTTATTTGCTTTACATCTCTTGTTTGATAAAGTAATTAAATTTTTTAACATTTTTGGTGATTTTTTTTCTGCCCGAATGTTGACAAAACTTATCCTTCAATGGTTGGATCATGTTACGTAAAGTAGAAGATTGTGTTATTGTATCTTCTTCATACAAATCAAGTTAGCAAACATTCCTAAGTAGAGGCCTTTCAAAAAACTTAAATGTCACATCACAGTTGCTAAATTGCGAACTGATTTTTTGTTACAGGATCTGTTAAAGTGCACAAATTTTTTTTGAAGTTAAATTTAATACTTGTAATTAGATATATAACTTCATTTCATTCATTTTCCCAAGAGCTTTTATATCCATTGTTGTAAATTTTCTGTTCTGCAGGAATGTACGTTACAATTTTAAACGAATATATTTTTTAAATAAGAAAGTATTTTATAGTAATGATGAAGCTCATCTTATCACATTATTTTTCGATATTTATAAAGGAAATTCCAGTCTTGGCAAAAAGACTGGATAACGGGAATTTTCTGTTGTGAATAGTGCACAAAGTTTGTTAGTAAAATAAAAGTTTGCGTTTCTTGAAAATTAACTTAAACATGACTTGAGCTGCACTTAAGCACATCCTAGATTCAGGAAGCTAAAAGAGAGTTTTATTACTTTTTAATTTTCGTTTAAATCCACTGAGAGCACAAGCGTGGATATTGAAATAGAAAAAGTATCTTTGCATTTAATTTTTTCTTCATTCCA
>LR051222.1:0-12302 GCA_900607525.1 Apocyclops royi
GGGGTCTTTGACTTGGGTTCGGACAAAATTAAAATTGATGGGAGGGTGGCCAAACCTCATACCCATCCACGGCTTAAGCTTCCCTTAGGCAGTTGGGAAACTGTGTAGATAGCAATACCTTAACTCTCTTTTCGTATCATTCATGCTCATAAAATGCCTCTTCTTAAATTTAAATGGGTACGTATACTGCTCAAAAATGACTTACAGCTTCCTTTTATGTACAATTTCTTTTTCTTGCAGGATTCGCTTCTTAAAGCTGCCAATCTTCTTCGGGAAGTCCTTCCCTTTGACGGTGGATGCTTTCCGTGACTGAATCATTCAGGAAACTGAGGCAATTCTCCAGCATAGTGAGCTCTCTCGTCTCTAGAATGCCTCCTTCAAGATTAAGGAAACGATAAAGATTTCTTATGTCCCTTTGGCTGGACACCACCATCCTCTGTCTCTAGTTCATGAGAAGACGAGCCACGGCGTCGGCATCCATCACCTGCCAACCCTCTCTACTTCTTTGTTCCTCCTGACGCCTCCTCCTCAACCTTTCCATCCTCTGGAAGTTGGCTTGCTGTGCCAATCTTCTTTCCCTCTTGAGTGCAGGTGGGGCTGGTGGTACCTGGGCAGCTTGAGCCACAGGTGCTGGCTGAGGAGGCTCGTTTCCTTCCTCTATGAGTGGGACTGGCAGTGGTTGTATTTGAGGGACCATGTTTTCCCTCATTCTGTTCTCTCTATGAAGGCGGATGATTTCTCGTGCCCTTTGGAGGTTTGCTGATACTGGGAGCCTAGGAGGCGGCTCTTCCCATGTCGCTGGTCTTCTGAGGCCCTCCATCTCCACGATCTCATTTCTTGAGGCAAGGCTGCCCATCGTTCTGGCAGCACCCCTTGAGAAAGGTCTTCTTATCGGTGGAGGTGGTCGGTTAAGATCTTCAGGCTGGACCTTGTCATGCTCATCTTCTCTGGCAACCTGTGGGTAGCTGCCAGGTTCTGGTTTTGCTCGAGCCATTTTCTTTTTGATTATTTTTTGGAAGACTTGTCTTTTCAAATTTCAAATCGCAATTGATCGTAAGTATCAAATTATCTTTGACTTATTAAATTTTGCTTACTTTTTGCTTTTTCATTTTTTCATTTGCTACCGCGCCCTTTCCTCCCCCAATAAAAAGTAAAAACAACATCAATGGAAAATAAAGATTTACAGAAAGTTTTCGATTAAAGCTAATTTTTGAATTGGTCGTAGAAGTGAACCATTTGAGGTTAAGACTTCCACATTTCGTACTGAATTATCTTTTTCAGGTGGTAAAACATGAATAATTTGACCAATTTTCCATTCTAACGGTGGGGTCTTATCAGTTAGCATTACCATTTTATTCAGTAAATCCAATTCTTTAGGCTCTGCCCACTTATTTCGAATTTTCCGAGAATTTAAGTAAGTGTGGGACCAGAGGTTCAAAAAATTTTGCAATGCTTTTTTTCTCTTTTTCCATTGAATGTTGTAATTCATGTTAGGTGCTTTCTTGGGGATGGGTAGAACATGCAAGGGTCTACCCAGGTTCAACTCTGCAGGTGTTACTACCTTAAATCAGTCTGATGTACCTCTCCTAAAGGTCTAGAGTTTACCATGGCCTCGATTTCAGTAAGAATGACTTCTAATTGTGTAATTGTCAAAGACATACCCCTAGTGATGTTCTTCAATTGTTTCTTAACCCTTTGCACCATTCTTTCTACTACTCCTAATTTCCAAGGAGAAATTGGTGTAGTAAAAACCCATTCTATACTTTTTTCTCTGGCAAAATTTGTAATTTTGTCCCAATTAATGGAACGAAAAAGCTGTCGTAGTTCTTTATCAGCTGCTTTAAAATATTTGCCATTATCTGAGTACATCACTGAGGGTAGGCCCTTTCTAGCTGAAAATTTTCGAAAAGCATCAAGAAAAGAGTCTGTGCCCTGCGATGGGAGCAATTCTAAGTGGATACCTCGGGAGTAAAGGCAGGTGAAGATGCATCCCCATACTTTCTTTGTAACTTTGGTGGCAGCATCTGAAGTTTTAACCATCATTGGACCAAAGAGGTCACAAGCTACCACTCTATAACATACCGGGTTGTCTATTCGACTAGCTGGTAAGGGGGCCATTTGTTGTTCTAAGGGATTAGGTTTCAAACACCCCTTCTTAAAACATTTCAACAAGACTTGCTTGACCTCTCTCTTTCCATGGGGTATGTAAAATTTTTGTGACAGAATATTTAAAACAAAGTTAGTTCCCGCATGGAAATATTTTTTGTGCGTATGTAAAATTAAAAGTTCTGTAAAATGATTGTGGTGGGGTAAAATAATTGGTCTTTTTTCTTCGAATTTTTTCTCATGAGAGTGGTCAAAGCGAGTTATTGTTCTTAAAATTTTGTCTTCATCAAGCCAAAGTTGGTGTTTCAGCAGACTCGAATTACGGGGGATTTCAGTTTTATTCATTAAGCTATCTAATTCAGCCGCGTACGCCGTTTTTTGCACTAATTGGATGAGAAACATTTCGATCTTCATCTACAGACTTATGCATTTTTCTATAGCTAATGAAACGAAGATGTCCCAATCGCAGGATGGCATGAAACACTGCAATTAATTTAGTGAAACTGGAAAATTTCTCGATCAGCATTAAAAACAACGGTTTTAAATTTTCGAGTGCCATGACAACCTTAGACTTTTGTTCATCATCCTCCTGCTCTGGTATCGTATCATTAAATTTCGTTAGAGGCCAATTTTCTCGTTTATCCAGTAGGAAAGGCGGTCCATGCCACCATAGCGAATTGCATTTTAATTCTTCAATTTCGATGACACCTCTACTCTCCAAGTCAGCAGAATTCAGGTCTGTGTCTACATGGGACCAATTTTCTAAACTACTTTTTTCTTCAATTTCTTTAAGTCTATTGCCTACCCAAATTTTGAAAAGTTTTGATCCTCTATTTAATTGAAACAAATTAATCAAACTGTCTGTAAAAAAGTAAACTTTCAGAGGACCAAGAAATGGCTCTAGACCTTCTTTTGAATGTGCTGCAATTCTGACTCCTACTAACATGGCGAGTAATTCAAGTCTTACAATCGAGAGTTCTTTTGACAATTTTTTACCACCAAACCTCATGGGTGCAACCCTACTTTTTGCAAATACAAGCTGCGAAGTACTATCCCTATCAGAGTATTGGGTGACCAAATATACCACTGAGCCATAGGCTTTCTCACTGGCATCACAGAACACGGCTAAAAATTGTTTAGTAGGGGTTCCATTCGTATCTAATCTCCTTGGAATTCTAATAGTCTCTAGCTCTTTTATATGACTTTTCAAATCATCCCATTTCGACTGCAAGTCTTCAGGCAATCTTTCATCCCACTCAATGGACAAAGTCCATAAGATTTGAAATAGCAATTTGACTTTCAAAACAAAAGGTGCTATAAACACCAAGGGGTCAAACAGCTTTGCTACCTTGCTTAAAAAGGTTCTTTTCGTGTCTATGCTAGTCAATTCTTCGTTAGTTAAAGTGGAAAACGAAAACAGCAGACTTACAATCTCAGCTTTGACCCAAGATCTTTACAGTGTCACCTTCAGCTAAGGTGTCAGGGGCTAGATTAGATAAAATTCTAGGATCATTGGAGACCCATTTATGCGTATTCATACTCGCCAGTTGGAAAACCTCATAAAGTTCTTTAACAGATGCTTGTGCTTCCTCCAGCGATTCCTCACTGGAGGCAACATCATCCATATACAAATTTGCTTTAACGTGTTTTAGGGCTCGGGGAAATTGATCACCAAATTTTTTAACATGTTCTAGGATGATCCATATGGCTTGGAAAGGGCTTGAAACAGCTCCAAAAACCAAACATTTCATTCTGCAGTGTCTTTCCTTTCCCGATTGGTCGACCCAAATGAATCTAAGGAAATCTCTATCATCAGGGTGCACAATTATTTGTAAAAACATTTTGCTTATATCCAGAGCAAAGGCATAACGACGAGCACGGAATCGCATGAGTATATGGGGATATTCTGGTAAAAGTAATGGGCCTTTAGGCAAAAGAGAATTTAAAGTTACACCAGTTTCTGTCTTGGAGCTACAATTCATAACCATTCTGCATTTTGTTGTTGTCTTATGCGGTGTAAAAACCGGATGGCAAGGGATGTAAGATACCTTTTGATTACTCTCTGGGGGTAAAACAAATTCAGCAAAATCGCCATCGAAAAACTCTTGGAAGGCAGAATCGACTTCCTTGAGCTTCTCTTTCTTTTTCATACTAGAATGTAAATGATGAGCGATTCTGCAACAACAGTTTAAGGTAGCGCCTTAGGTCGAAATATCATCCTGACATAACAGCCCAGTATGCCATCTTTTTGTGGCCTGATCGCAAAAAGTAGCTTCTGACTTTTGTTTCAATACATTTTGTTCATCTAAAGTTAGGTCAGATGCCTCGTCATCTTCCCCAATGCCCAAATGTTCTAATTCCCAAAACTCATGCAACTTTGTACTTAAGGAGAGGACTGGTTTTAGATGTCTTATGCTATCCAGTGGGGTTGGTAGCCTCCCGATAAAAAAGGACCCAATTTCGAATCACCAATCATCGGTAGGCCTGAAGGAGCTCTGTCCAGAATGTCTCCAACCAGATGTCCGTAGAATGGTTGACCCAGAAGCACATCTGTGCTTTCAATGGTCTCGGTGGGATCCAAAGAAAGGTTGTATCTTCTAATGGCCTCCAAGTCCTCGGGTTTCATGTCGAGGGCTGTAGCAGGGGGCAAGGTTGTCGGATTGGCTCGGTAGCCCTCAATTTTGATCCACTCGGCGTCGTCTTTCCTAAATAAAGTCTCTTAAGAAGAACATGACTCTTTTTGAATTAATCTGCTGCCTCCTCGTACTTCCTTGTAGGGTAAGCAGGACCTCCTTCCCAGGCATCTTCAAGTCATTGCTGAGTGCATCAGATACCATGGATATTTCAGCTCCTGTGTCTAAAAATATGTTGACGGGGACAGGGTCGACCAATTTGATCTCCCCTTTTTCATCACTTGGTGTCAGGTAACATTTAACACACTCTAGTATGGACTGATAATTTTTACCTTCGACTTCAACCAGGGTGGCAGCATTAACAATAGCATTAAGCTCATCAGCCTCCTCCACTGTGAGGAATCTTACCGTCTTCGTTGTCGAACCATCCTCTTTCTTCTTTTCTCCAGATTCGGCTGACTTACGTGTAGGGGCCCTGGAACCGTGCATTTTCGTTAGATGCCCTGTTCTCCTACAGGTTTCGCACAGAAGCTGCGGTTTGACACGGCAGTTGTTGCCTCTGTGTCCAGGGAGAAGGCAAATTCTGCATAGGTTCCTGGAATAGACTAATTGCCAAATCGAATTGGTGTCCAAACTCTTTATCTTTGGACATTCATAGGGCATATGACCACTTTGGTCACAGATAGCGCACTTCCTATCACAGGGGGTAGCTGGGGCAGCAGTGGAAGTGGCTGTGGGTTGATCTTGCTTTTTACCGTTAGACCTCGGTTTTTTATCGCCCTTTTTTGAGTCACTTTCAGCAGTGGACGCATAGACTTTTGCTTTCTCACCTCCTTCTGAGGTCGACTTTTTCTCCTTAGCCTTGAAGCCTAGCTCTTGGAGCTGCATCTCGATTTTTACGTGCTCTTCAATCACCTTTACTAAATGATCTACAGTGAGGGAATGGCCCAGGGGGTTGCGTGTATCTTTATACCTTATGGTCTTCTTTATCCACTCAGATTTCACCCTCTGGGAACACTTTCTTAGAATTGCGCTTAAGATCAAGCCTTGACTCAGGTCTCCTGTCTCAAGATCAAGGGCGTGAATGCTCTGTCTGATACCTACAACTTTTGTGTGAAAACTCTTAGGATCTTTTCCATGGGAGCCAAAGCATTCACGTCCTTCATAAACTGTCTAATGACAGCCTGCTTGTCGTCATAAGTGTGTTTCAAGAGGTTGATAGCTGTGGCATAGCTTGCATTTACGGGGGGTAACCCATCAACCAACTTTCAGGGTAGATTTCAGAGACATAAACCGTGCAAAATCAGTTTTACCTGCTTCGGCTAGGAATCTGTCGTGTTCTTGCCAGACGGTAAAGAATTCTGGCCACTCTCTTGCATTACCTTCAAACGGTTTTACCTCTGCCTTTTGCATTAGCAGACTGATGAAGTAGCCTGCTGAGTCTTCGGCTGTCTGGTTGACTGGGCGAGGAACCCATTCCTCGGTTCCCATCTCTTCGGCTGCGTCTGGAGCTACAGGCTCTGGACTGTCCGGGAGCAGATCGTCGAAGTCCACATCGTCTTCACGAAGACTGGGCAAAGAGCTTCTTTTGGTTTGGTGGGCTCAGCGATGACAGAAGCCCCTGATCTAGTAGATCTTCCTCCCTTCCTAGAGAGGTCACCTGGAAGTCCTAAGGGATTCGACATGAAGGACCCCATGGCGAGGGCCTGATTACATTCGGCAATGATCTTTTTAACAGTTTCAGATGGTTCAGCAAGGTAATCTAAATCGTCAGCTTTAATCTTTTCTCCTAAGGCAGCAGCGGTTGTTATAAGCGCCGTACCTTTTTTCCTCAAAGCCTTTAGTATCTTTACGCTGTTTGTGAATAAATTGTATCCGGCAATGATACCAACGATTCCCTTAACCTCTGCTTATTTTAATTGTCTTCATAAAAGTTTATCAAAGTCTTTTAACTATCTTTGCTTACGCCAATATCACTAAGATAAATGGATGTAAGTTGACAGTACCTTTATGAAACTTCAGAGATGAAAGTAGTTTTGAGTACTTTATTTAAGGTAAGTTAAAGCTGAACTGAACATATCTCAAGAAATCACATAAAATGATATGTCGGTTTTAAATTGTGGAAAAATCCAGCTTGAAATTCTTGGATGTCTGAGGATTCATTCTCAGACTGATCAATGAAAAATGTGACTGAGCAAATAACTTTAATCGAATACGAATATAGAGCAAAATAAAAACTGGGTCTTTTAAATAAAAATAATTTAAATGAGAAAATTTTATGAAAAAATGAAATCATTAAATTAAATCATTCGCTCGCAGCTCCGTGGAATGGGAGCTCCGCTCGCAATTCTCCCCCTGGCGCTTTATTCCTTCCGAAAACGGAGAAAAGCGTCACTGTTGCTGCGAGGGTGCACACTATTCATTTCACCGAGTTCAATGTCATTGTCAATTTTCTTTTCTTCCTTCTTCATGCACACACACATTCCTCTCCTCCAAGCCAGATATGAAACTACGCAAGCCACCCACACGAGGCACGCGATGACGAAAAGCGTTGATGCCAAATGCAATTTTCCAAAATCGTTCGTCCACTGGTGGTGGCAGAATTCGTCCAACGAAACCTTGGTGAGCCTGTGCAGTCCGTTGATGTCATCAAGAAATTTCTCGGCGGCGTGCCAATCGAACGTAATGTGAGCAAACGGTATTTCTCGTGGAAACATGAGCCATGGCTCAGTATTCGCATTCAGATTGGTTTCTGGAACACATGAGATATGCGGGGCAATAAACCGGCAATTTTTCGGGACTTCTTGTACATTTAAACCTACCTTCTTTTCAACAATTATTCTGGAAACATTTTCACAGTCTAATCTTGTCTCAGTTTCTGTAGGTAAAAAATAGGCTAGCTTATTTGCGTCAATAACATGGTAAGTAGCTTTAGGGAACGATAATTTCTGGTCGCAGACCTTCTCTAAATCGTCCCACTTAAATATACCAGTAAAGAGCAAGCCTATATAAGTCTCATCTACATAAATGTGTTTCTGTTATAGCTGAGTTGTCACAAACAAAGACCTTTTCATCACGGAGCTGGTACGACTTGGAAGACTCAAAATCACCCTTATTCATAGCTTTACCAATGTGTAATTTGGGGTCAATGGCCAGTTATTGTTCACTTGGGTCAACAATCAAAGCAAGCCTGTTGTTTTTATACTCCTTTGATACCATTGGTAGGTCCAAGTACTTAAACAACAGGTATAAGTTATCAGCATAGAATGGTATGTGCACATATAATTTTAAAATTCCATTGGAAATAAAGAATGAAAACGGTGCATTAAGAACCCAGCCCCATTCACTGAAGATAGGGCGCAGTTTCTGTCTCTCCGCTCTTTGTGACAGCTCATACATGGCAGATTCTACCTTAGGCCAATTTAAAATAACAGGGTTCAATTTTCCTTGAAATAAGTCTCCCAGTCCATTTACAAGCAGATTAATCTCATTGATCATTTTTTGCAGATGGGCATTTACTTGTAAATAAACTTCAATACGGTACAGCTCATATAAACCATTATTTAATCTTTCAGCAAAGCAATTTAAAACCATCTTAAACTGTTAACAGTGTCAACTAGCTGATTAGTTACGAGAGCCGTGTGTTCAACCGTATGTTTCAACACCTCTGTGTCCTTCTGCTGTGAATCGATTTGTCTTGATAATTGTGTCAGTTCATAAAAATTATACAAACTTAATCCGAGTGAAACAAATTCAACCTGACGTTTTCCTCGATGATGCAGAAGCTCTCCGAGTTCCTTACATTACCTTCAGTGGGTTTCCAACAACTTCATTGACTTGAGCAAGGATGACAAATCAGCCCTGGAGTAGCCCGTCGGCATGATGGGCTCCAAGTTGGTCATCGTGCAGTACCGTTGAAAAGTCGAGTCCAGCTCAGTGAGTGTTTCTTGTAGCGTAACCATGAGAACAGCCAATTTGCTCCTTTCTTTCCGGGGACCTCCGTCAGATACTGAAAGCAAAGACTTAAAGGCATTTATCTCAGGGATTAGACTACCGACAGCATTGCGTACTGCCTGTAGGTCCAATGGCAAGTGTAGGTGTCCTCTTTTCACTCCTGAAGGGTGTAGACCCAAACGTTTAAAGGCGACGTGAGCCTGCAACGTTTCATCGGCAAAAAAAAAAGCCATGACCGTCACAAAGATAGTGAGAAAGTTCATGTTTTCACTGAAAAAAGTTCATTAAAAGTTCATGAAAAAATGTTTTCTGAAGTAGATCTGTAACTTAGGCACTTCTACTCGTTTACACAACATTACACCTCTTCAACTAAAAATTAATAGTGATTGGCGCAAGCATATGTCACTTTCAAAGCTTCATTGTCAGCCTTAAGTGCTGTAAGTCGTGGCCTTTCTTCCGTGAGGCCTCAGCACTCGGAGCGTTCGGTGCTCTCACCTGATAGCTTCCAAGATTTGGCTGTCTTGGAGTTAAGATCGGTTCAGGAACGCCTGGTCAAGTTGGCCACCTCGACACAGGCAACAATTTTTCATTTAGGCTTTCTTCAATGAAGTTTTACCCAAGCTTTCTTCGGACAGGTCTTCACATCGGATTTTTACATTATTAAATTTTCAAAGCTTCATCTATTTACAGCATACTTGATTGCATTATGCAGGCGACATATTCTTCTCATGGAGCGCTCTGGTCAGTTGAAGGCGTCTTCCATGAAGCGTTCGGTGCTAGCGTGCACTTCAGTAGACCTTCTAGCATGGCGGTCAGCCAGATGCAACATGTCCTTCAGGATCAACAGTTCATTCATTGAAAACTTCCAGGTGTCGTCCGTCATGACTTGCTCTATTCGCACGAGATGATCACTAATTTTTTCAATGACAAGTTGGTGCCTTTCCAGCTCTCTGTCACGATTGAGCTCTCTAGCTAGCCTTTCGGGTTCTTCGCGAGCTTGCCTCCTCTCTTCCAACCTTCTACCTAGGCTCAGAGCATCACCTCGTCCGAATGCTGCTTCCGTTAGGGCTCTAGCTTCCGTGGTTGGCCTCGTAAGGATAGCTCCCATTGCCCAGATGGCTCTAGGCAATGGGGGCGGTGGCGGCGGCATCAGTTCTCGTTCAGCGATTTGGCGTACCTCGTCCAGTTGATTTTGGCGATTTTGGCGCCTATTAGATTGCCTGCTGCGGCCTCAGCCTCTTGTTCGTGGGTTATCGATTACAAAAATCCTGGGGCCGCATTCTCATTGTATTCATCCGATTCATACCCAGCTTGCAGCGGCCTATTTGGATAACTTCCTGGTTGACGCACCGGTTGAACAGATTGAACCGGTTGAGCGGTTTGCACCACTTGGAGAGGCTGGAGTGGCTGGAGTGGTGGAGGAGGGATCCTGTGCGGCGGCAGCAGTTGAGAGCCCGTCCTGTTGTTCGTGGGAATCAGCGGGTCATCCTCATTTGTGGACGTCACTGCTGTCGCAACTGCCTGAGTCGTCCTTGTCTCCCCTTGGCTCGGCCTGACATTCGTGGCGGTGGATTTGACTCCAGTGACCACTCTTGTAACAACTGTATAAGTGACAGTTGCAGTAATTCCTCTCTGCGTGAGCTCCTGGAAGTACGCCTCATTGAGCTCGTCCCTAACGTGCGCCTCAACAGTGGGGTCTGACAATGCTCCTGCGAGGGCGCTGAGGCTTCAGCCTTGGGCAGATTGGGCTGCAGGCTGGGCTGACTTTTCTGGTTGGGCAGATTGGGTTGTTGACTGGACTGACTGTTCATTTTCGGTGATCGTTGTATTTTCCATGTCTTGCCTCAGGACTTCTTCGTATGATGGTGGTCTATGGGCTAACGTATTTTCATAAGTGGGAGGAAAGTTTCTTCTTCTTCTCTGATTACGATTTTGAATTCTTTGCCCGTGCTCTTGTCTAAGTTGACTAAGATGTCTTTGTAAGTGCATTTCAACTGATCAATTTTTAAGTTTCCATCCGCGAAGTTATCTCTTGACTCATCAGTTTTTGGCTTTTGCATTTAATTATTTCTTTTTTGAATTTTTCTTCCGCTAATTGCTCCCCTCTTCCCTCCCCCAGTGGAATAAAAATTCAACATGGACTTCTAAAACAATGGAGTCAACATGGATGTCTATAACTGGGGGATAAGATACCTTGGGATAGTGGTCAAAACCTTGGGCTTTGTTTATTGTTTATTTTTAATTCATTTTGTTAAATTTGAGCAAAATTTGCTTTACAGAAAATTTTCAATTAAGCTGAGGTTTTTGATTGACCTGATGTATGTTCCATTTGGGGTCATGATTTCAACATCCCTGATTAACTTGTCTGGGCCAGGTGGCAGAACTCTAATGATTCTAGCTGGCTTCCAATCTAGGAAAGGTCCCTTTTCATTGATTAGGACCATTTTATTCAACAAATCTAGCTCTTTAGGTTCAGTCCATTTTTGCCTAATTTTCAGGGAGTTCAAATAGGTGTGTGACCACAGATCCCAAAAGTTCTTTAAGAACAAACAGTGGTCAAAATAAATCACATGCAACCACCCGGTAACAAGACGGGCTATCGATTCGATTCAAAGGCAGGTTGGCCATTTGCTGCTCATGGGGTTTTGGTTTTAAACAACCTTTTTGAAAACATTTTAATAAAATTTGTTTCACTTCGACCCTCCCTCTCACCAAATAAAATTTTTGATTAATGAAATTCAAAATAAAGTTTGAGCCTGCATGATAAAACTGTTCATGTAGCTTGAGAATAAATAATTCCACCAAGCGATTATGATGAGGTAAAATAATCGTCCTCTTTTCATCAAACTTTTTTGTGTGAGAGTAGTCGAAGCGAGTTATTGTTCTCAACAAACCTTCGGAATCGATATATAGTTGATGTTTTTTAAGACTAGAAGATTTGCTAATTAATTTGCTATTATTGAGATCATTAATTTCTGATGAATAAGCTGAGTGCTGAATGCACTTAAAAACAAAATTCTCAATTTTCAAATCTTCATTCACTGATCTAGCACTTTTTCTGTACATTTTAAATGCAGGGTGTCCCATTCTCAAGATGTAGCAAAAAACGGTGATCAATTTATCCCATTTCAAAATTTTCTCAGTGATACGGTCTAGAAATTTGGTTGCAATTTCAAGAATTTTTTGCATAAAAACATCACTTTTATGAACCTCCTCAATATCCTCAGTCAAACTTTGTTCGACCTTTTGAGATAACG
The DNA here is from genome assembly GCA_900607525.1 of Apocyclops royi. NCBI lineage: Eukaryota > Metazoa > Arthropoda > Copepoda > Cyclopoida > Cyclopidae > Apocyclops > Apocyclops royi. Next base: position 11,951 of record LR051222.1, read on the forward strand.
GCCATTTGGCAAAATCGTTTTTCAGAAATTCTGGGCCCGACCACCAGAAATCACTTTTTATCAATTCAATTACAGAGGTTACGCCTCTGCTTGCTAGGTCAACTGGGTTCAAATGCATTTGAACATGATACCAATCTGTTAATTCTTCAATTTCTTTGAGTCAATTTCCAACCCATGTTTTGAAAAGTTTTGAACCTTTCTTTAAACGTTGCAGATTGATCATGCTGTCTGTGAAGCATCTAGTTTTTAATGTTCCATAAAATGGTTCAAGACCAGTCTTAACATATCTAACTAATCTAGCTCCAACTAGCATTCCCAACAGCTCTAGCCTAACGATAGTGAGTTCTGATGT
>LR051223.1:0-12301 GCA_900607525.1 Apocyclops royi
CAACTCACAATTTGATCCGACGTGTCAGAAATGAGACAACAAGACCAACAAGACTTGTGACTCGAGGTTGTGTGAATCATTAACACTTGATTTGAAAGCGTTTTTAAGATGTGTTTCGACATCAGAATCGTGACATGCGGGCCTAACGAGGCCCTGATCATATCGGGCGTATTCTACAGCCCGCCTACCATAATATGCGGCGGCAGAGCTCTAGTATGTCCAAGCATCCACAGAGTTCAGAAATTATCACTAACAACAATGACACTGATTATCGATTCAAAACGCGTCTACACTTCGAAAGGAGTGCCAGTTTCAATCACCGGAGCAGCACAGGTAAGTAACACAGAGACATTTGTCGACGTATCCAGTGTTGCCAGAAATGTCGCTTAAATTTCACCTCAATTGAACTAAAATCCTTTCCCTTAAAATAGCATAATAAGTGTTTGATTCAAATCATAATAAACTCCACCCAATCTGGCAACCCTGGAGATTACACTTCTAAACCACCAGTCATGTCCAAAAATGGATTTGAAATTCCACCAAAACATAAAACAAGAAAATCAAGTTGAATTACAAGAGCGGATGATTTAAAATGTCGCATTTCTTGTATTGCTGTAGTCTCAATTTTGTCAAATTATGGATGGGCGGACAAGGAAAGTCAAAAGTGCACGTTGTAACATGGACTTTTTGTCGAATTTCAGTTGGTCAAAAACACACTGTGTTGAAATAAAATTGATTAGACATCTATGGTGCTATTTCAAAATAATTGCGTACCAAACATTCAACAAGGTTTTACCTTGGTTGAATATGTAGATTGTTTTAAATCAGGATAAAAATATTTGTATTCTGTCAAATGATGCACAAATACCCTTAACAGCTAGCGATCCTAGCGGGATAAGTTTTGGTGTGCGACCTCACATTACAGTATACAAGTCATACAATTGTCATTTCGACAAACTGCATTTTTGACTTTCCGCGTACTACCCTCTTTTAAAGCTAAAAAATTTGGGAACCTGACTGCATGTACATTGCGACAATATGAGTAACAGTGCTACCTGTGAGATTACTTAAGCTACGGTCACATAACTATCGGTCGGGCGCATAAAATCTCAAGTCTAAGAAATTGCACAAATAAAAATAATTGTTTGCATTTCTGCAACAAGCAAGATCCTCACTTTTGTGCGACCCAATGGTTATGTGACCGAGACTTTAGGCCACAACATGTCATAAATGTTTTTGATACTGGGGAAACATGATACCTGTACTGAGAACGTTTATTTGATGAACTGGTTGAAAATATTCCATTCCATTTCTGTTTAAAAATGCCACCTTAATAAGTCAATTACTTAAATGAAGACCATTTCATGAAATTACACTTACAAGCCAAGAAAATTTAAAGAAATAAAGAAAGAAATAGAATGAACCCAATTCTACTCTGAAATTGGAGGCCACATCTGTAAAATTTAACGGCCAGTTAAATGTATTTAGGTATCACTGGCATGTATTGAAAATTTTTCGTGTCTTTGGAATGGTATAGTCAACCAAGGTAAAACCTTTTGGTTCTAGTGAACCTAGGGGCCAGAGCTTCAGTGTGTGACCTCCCACTATGGGTAGACAAGGTATCTCATGTAACATGTCAGAGAAGTTTTCTATTTGCTAAATACACATAGAAAAGTGTTGGAGTAAATTAATTCTGGTCAACTCTTAATGGAGATCATGAGCTTTCAATGTTTTAATGAACATCCATTTTATTACTTTTTTCTATAGTGCTGTTAAAAAACTAGCAAATCTCTACACAGCTGCCTTGTTTATTTCGTCAATTCAAAAAAGTTTACTCCCACACTCAATCTTATAAAGCTCTCAAAATCATTAAGCATGATTTTTCATAATAATTCTTGATTATTTTCTGCTTGCCAAGGAGACTAGGACTGGCTTACCTCTTACTAAGCTTGTGCTCTTTGCTTAATTAGATAGTTTTTTTATTTTTATATTACCAAAACTTGAACCGCTTTGACAAGAGGTCCTTTGTGTTGTTCCCTTCGTTTGCATTTCCGTGCCTTGTCATGTTTTCCAAACTTAAATGTCAAGATTTTAAATTTTACGTAATTTTCTTTTTCTTTCAAGACTTACAACTAATTATTTTAGATATGAAAACTATAAACCAACTTTTTTCAATAAAGTTTTTTTCTGTCTATTATACATAGGTCATCATTATTTTAGGTTATATTACTTGTCAAATTTTAAAGCGAGTAATGGTTTTCATTTTTAAGGTCAAAATTAATGGATCCAATGATGAGATGTTGAGGGCAGCCGCTGAGCAGTTCGGAGATAAATCTATCGAAGACATCATGCACGGTAAAGCCCTACCTGTGGGATAGATATATACACTTGAAAATTCAGCTGAATTATCCATCAGAAACGTTTCTGTCTAAAATAAGGTGCGAGCACAAAACTTTGTCGGGGAGATTTCATGATGTTGCGATGTAAAATTGCCCAGTGTCGCATTGGGGTTTCCGCCCCCCCCCACAGGTATTGGGGCCGGGGCCATTAGGATAGGTTAGGTTAGTACAATTCTAAAATTTTCAGCTGGTTGCAAAAATACATTGCAAAAAATTGGGAAATCCGACATTTTGATGTCTGGCCGAAGCTCATGATACAAAACCAAAATAAAAACAATTTAATTAGTCACTTTCTTTCTTTTCTATCATAAGTAAGATCAGTTTTATTGAAATGTTAGCTGATATCTTCGTTAGTCATCTCATCTCAAATTTGAGACGAGAGAGGTTAGAAATTTTGAGAAAACATTGAGGTTTACTGGCACATACTCAACGCCAAGTGAAAGCGACAATTTTCCTCAAAAAGTATTTTATTCCAGTTGCCAGAGAGACTTTGGAGGGTCATCAGCGAGCAATTATGGGAATGATGAGTGTTGAACAGGTTAGAAATTTCAGACAGGGTTAATCAATGTGCAGTCACACACAGACACTGAAACTTTGACTACCAAGTTTGTTAGTCATCCAAGTTCTTTCCTTGGTAGGGTACCTCATTACAAAGACAAATAAAATTTTTCTGCCCAGTTTAACAATGCCTAAGTAATTTTAATAGCGAATGATCCTGGTTGTCAAATTTAAAAAAATTGACTACAGTTTCTCATTTTTAATCAAACACTTTAATAAAAAGTCATTCAGAAACAAAATTTTATTAAAATGTTTTTAACCATACGTTAGGATTTCTAAAAATGATAGGGGAATTCCAAGAGTTATAGAGTGAAGGTTAGTGACTTAGCCATTATTCCTGTCTGCATACATTTTGATGCAATCATCAAATGTAAATTTAAATATTTTTTTCTCAAATGCAAATGTATTTATATTCAAAACTTTTTCATCTCATGAACTTTGGTATCACTTGCTGTAAAAATATCTCAATGAAATTTCAGTGAAAAAGATATGACCTATTTTTACTATTACCTGCCACTATGGCATCGTGTATGTATGGATATATACTCTAAAATGACCAACCTTTAATTTATAAATCTTTGGCAACTAAGATTATTTGCAAGACATTTAGATTCTAAATAACATGTCAATGAAATTTTTAAAAAATAGAAAGGAAATAATTTAGTCTCCAGATATTTCACCGCCTAGCTGCCAATCAACATATCAATCATATTTCGATACTTGCTTAATAATTATTGTTTATCAACTCACGCAACCTTTTAGATCTTCCGTGACCGAATGGCGTTCTCGGCCAAAGTCTTCGAAATCGCCTCCACCGACTTGGCGTCCATGGGCTTGGTCGTCATCTCGTACACCATCAAAGAAGTTTCTGACGACGTCGGCTACTTGAAGGTATTTATTTATTTATCTGGACAAACGTAATTAAACCAATTACTGGGTTATTAAACTGAAAATAGAATCAACATTGATTATTAAAAAGATGGTTATTTTTTTAGTTAAGCCTTTATCACATAACCAATGAGTCGGATGCTCGAAACCTCAGGTCCATTCAGTAATGCAAATAAAAATTCTTCTTTGTAGTTGCAAGACAAGCTCTAGCCTTATGTTTTCGTGCTGTCGACCCAATGGTTATGTGACAGAGGCTTAATAACTAAGCGTAATAGGGAAATTGAATGGGCTGAGTGTTTCTTTTTCATGATGACAACATTTTTCAGCTATCGAGAGAGGGGGGGGAAGAGAGAGAGAGACTTAACGTGACGGAAAATCCGACAACACTGATGACCTCAATCTCATTCAAGATTTTTCTCATTTTAGAGTTTGGGTCAAGCCAGGACAGCCGAAGTTCAGAGAGATGCAAGGATAGGCGAGGCCGACGCCAACATGACAACAGTCATCAACCAGGCCATCGCGTCAGAGGAACTCATGAAAGCAAAACTCCTCAATGACACGGAAATTGAGAGGTTTCGTGATTAATTTCAATTAAGATAATGTTTGAGTTCTTAGTTCTCTTGTTATTTTCATTTTTTAAGTGGTTCTCTATCTGATCAGCAGTCAATGTTATAAGCGATCGTATGATACGAGTAAGCTGTTCTACTTCATCATTAAGAAATATTTTCATCACCAATTAACTAGTCCAGCTTTTCAATCGTAACGTGGATTTTCGCGTAAAATAAATTTTATAACATTGACTACGGATCATCTCTGGAAACTTTGACAACAATGTGATCTTTCATTATGTTAAAAGCAGAGATATTAGAATAAAATATTTAGATTGTGTTCACTAGCTAGTTCATGAAATAGAGTTTTGTTGCTGCATGTGGGACCAAGCCAGTGTAACCAAAATAAAAAATATATATATTACAATATTTAGTCACACTATTTGCCCTGTGTGCAATGCAAATCATCTATTGTGACAATTTTTGGAAGTAACCTTGTTAGGCTGAGTAGGTGATCAGTTTTAATGTGTATGGTCTAGAGCCATTACACCATATTTAAAAAATACCTATTTGCAGCTTTTTGCCCACGCCTGACAGGGACAGATCCTCAATAAATTTGATAAGATTTGTGCAAAGTTTAACGAAATCATTTTCGAGTACTTTCTACCTCTATCGATCTTTTCAATTTCAGGTCGAAACGTGACTACGATGTCAAAAAGGCTGAATATGACTATGAAGTCAACACTGCAAAGGCCGATGCTGACTTGGCCTTTGACCTTCAGGTTTGTAAACTCTAAGTAAGTGTACTGGTGGCGTGGGATGGCTCGGGCCAACATATTTTTCTGCCAGCTCGAGTTGGTCCCAGTCTTAATAAACTGGGTTGTGCCAATAGAGGAGACTGATTGATTTGACGCATCTATGCGTCAACACATCTTGAATCTAATCTCAAATTTTTAAATTGCAAAACAAATCATCATCAATATCCCATTTTTAAAAACTTGAATGTAATCGAATAGCAAAGTTGTAGAACCCAATCCACTCCACTTTTACTATCTTGGAAAATGTTAAAAATAAAATTAGAGATTTGTTGTATGTAATAAAGAAACGGGCTAAGCGCGGCAATTTCAAATTGTTGCATTTTGTAAACAATCGAAGTCCCACGAGTCAATCTTAATGAGAGGCCACGCACCGAAACTTGGCCGTTAGGTGCGCTAGTCTTTAAAGGGTAATATAGATCATTGCAACGATAATGAAAAAAATTCATAATACATAAATGAAACCCAAATACCTTTAACGGCTAGTGAACCTAGCGGCCAAAGTTTGCTAGCGCGGCCTCCCATTACGTCGATGTGGGAATTGCAAAAACAACAATATGGGAAATGCAACAATATGATACCTACCTCCACCCCTCAAAGTTTTGACCAACCATTAATTTTCTGTCTTTTTAGGCTGCACAGATCAGGCAGAAAATAAAAGAAGAGAAGTGTCAAATCGAAGTTGTTGATAGGCATCAACAGGTATCAAAGCTTGAGTGTTTGCCAACAAAAAAAATTCATTACAAGTGAATTGTTGTATACTATTCTATTTACCACATAAGTTTACTAAGAACAAAGTATAAATTTACCTATATACAAGAATTTTGTTGGAGAACTACAAGAAGAAATATCGTGCTTGATAAAAATATATTTCTTAAAAATTAAAAAAAAATGTTTTTTTATTTAAATTTTCGAAAGATTGAATACTTGATGATTACAGATCGCGATTGCTGAGCACGAAATCCGAAAAACTGAATGCGTCATGGACTCGAAAATCCGAAAGCCTGCAGAAGCCGAGAAATACAGTCTCGAAACTCTTGCAGGTCTTCACCCTATCCTCATTCCACTGACATAAGTAACGGTTAAGTCTGGAAGGTCATATTTCAAACTGTAGGTAGCATTTCCCATGTTGTCAAATTGTCGTGAATTAAAAATACAAATTAACCTGACCTACAGTATGTTATTCGCCCTCTTGCAAACTTACAGGAATAATGACAATTTGTCATTCATAGCGAAAACTTTACATTGCGACAATATGAGACCATCTTGGCTAGGCGTGAGGTGTCATCGAAGCTAGGCACAGATTTCACAGGATTGCCCACGTATCTTGTTGGGAAATTAAGATGCGACGTCGCATTTATTTTTTCCTTTTAATGAAAGATCGATTTTTTTTCAGAGGCCGAGAAAATGAAAGTCATCATGGAGGCCGAAGCCGAAGCTGAAGCAAAGGCCATCGAAGGTATTTACACTTCACGCAAAATTAAAACAAAAATTACCAAACCTCGCATCATGTAAAAAAGATTTAATGTAAATAATCTTGATGCAAGATTTTGTCTCGCACGGATGTGTTTTTTACTGAAAAGAATCCTTGAAAAAGGTCTAGGTTAGACACAAGATATACCTTTCTTTAATGCGTCATTGGTACCAAAAAAATTGAGTCTTAAGGTTCTGATAAACAAGCGATAATTGTGAGGCAATAAATCGAAAAAGAAATAAAAACGTTTGGGCAAAATATAGCAAGGGTAATGTGAAAATGACCATAGTTGTAAATAACTTTACTTTAAAATTCACCATTTTCTCGTTCCTCGCAAAATATCTTTAATTGATTTTCCGCTTTTTCACTTTATTGGCTAAGAATTATCACTCGTCTGCCGAAGCCCTAAGAGCGACATGACGTAATGACTGAATAAGAGACAAAGAAAAAATTAAAATATGATTTTTGAGGACTCTGGATAGATGATAGATATATGAAGCCCTATTAACTATGACTAATAAACCAAAGTTCAATGATGTTTTTAGGCGAAGCTCTAGCTTATGCAATCGAGACCAAGGCGAAGGCCGAGGCAGAGCAGATGGCCAAAAAAGCCGATGCCTGGAGGGAGTACAAGGAAGCAGCCATGGTAAGATACGTAAAATTATGAACAGATTTTTTTCCTCGAAAGAGCAACGACACATTTCATAATGTAAAGTTATAACAATAAGTAAAAATTCAATTTTTATCCACAGTTGATTGTTGGGAAACATTCGAAATCATAGTTTGTATTCACAAATATTTTGACTAAATCATCGAAACGTCACAGAGTAGACCTGTATTATATTGTTGGATGATCTACCTGTAACTTAGGTAACGTCATTGAAATTAATAGGCAGATATAATTGTCACATAATAATCCCATGTTTTCCCATGAACAGCCCTGACTCAAATGTACTTTAATGTGCTTTTCGATATACTGAAATAACAGTTTGAAAGAACAGCTCATTTTAATAGAAAATCGAACCTGCACGATTCTAACCTTAACTTAAAGGTGGACATGATGTTACAAGTGATGCCGAAGATAGCCGCTGAAATCGCAGAGCCTATGTCAAACACAAAGCGACTGACGTTTATCTCATCAGGAAATGACGAAATAGGAGCAGCTAGGTAGGGCTTGGTCATGAAACCGTCGTGCGACGAGTGTAGGATAGATTCCAATTGGTCACTACACAAATGGTACTGAGGATAGGGTAGTTACGATAGGCTACAACGACTTGCGATAAGTGGTTTAGTTTTTTCTATTATTTTTGGTGGAATTCTGCTTACATTTCTGGCAACACAGGTCGAGGGCGCGACAAGCTGCGATTAGTGATCGTGCCCCTGACCCATTGGTTAATATGACAATAGGTTAGGTTAGGTTAATTGGTATTTTAAAGTAAAAAATACGACTGAAAAATTTTTAATTTGCCACATATTTAAATTGCCATAGAAGTATTAATTTGAAATATGAGCAATTCAAGGTACAAATTTAGCACATAATACAGTATTTTTGGACCCGTTTAAAAGTGCTTCGTTGCCTTGATTTCTCGCTCATTCTCGGACTAGCTCCCGGACTAGTTTCCGGACTAGTTCCCGGACTAGTTCCCTTACTAGTTCCCGGACTAGTTCCCTTACTAGTTCCCGGACTAGTTCACGGACTAGTTGAAAAACTTTTGGCACAACGGGTCTCTACTAATGGTGATGAAATTTTTAGGTTGACTGATGAGATTCTCGGCATTATGAAAACGATCCCCGAAGCGGTCACTGCCATGACTGGTGTGGAAATGACGAAACCAACACACCAACGTTAATCAACAAAAATTATTTTCAAATTACATACGAGTTGAACTATTAACCCAAAACATATTAGAACACTGGATTAAAATTTTGTCATGATATTAAAATGAAATAAGTTTTTCTTAAGGACAGTCATCGAATTCACACTTAAATTGCCTTATGCAATTGTAATTATTTTTCAAAAAGACTGGAAATCTTTTTCTGAAAAAACATTAGAAGATGTTCACGTCTAGATTTCGACCCATGAAGGTTTCATATTGTCGCGATTTCCATTTTGTCCGGGTGTCAAGTTGTCAAGTTGTCGTAATGGGGGGGGGGTCTTGTACCCTGAATGTGGGTATTTTACAGTGAACATAGAAAACACTCACTTTCTTCACGAAATGACTAAATTAACATTAAGAGAAATCAGATTGTTCATTTTGTGTTTTGAATTAATTTTTCAAGTTTGAAATTTTAAAATTCGCGACAATTTGACACTACGACATTTTGAGAAGCGCTACAAAAAAATCTAGTTGCCAAATTTGAAGTTGGTAACGAAGTTTTTCAAATGAAAGGTCTAAAATTTAATCAGAACTTTGTGAGTTTAATTTTCACAAAATTACAGGGTTTTTTTTCAAAAATTTGATTAAAATCAAATTTATGAAAGCATTGATGGTAGTGAGTTTTCCATTAAGCTCTAATTTATGTTTAAATATCTTTATATTAAAAACCTTTTAAAACCTTTTAAAAACGAGAGAAAATTATCGAAAACCATGGGAAAACACTTTTTGAAGCTTCTATGTAAATTTTACTAATATAATGATTTTGTACTTTTTCATTTCGCAAAAAATTAAAGATGCCAATAAAACTGTTTATTGCTGTATTGAGTCATTTTTAGAAATAATTCTTGCGAGGGTTTCGTACCTACACGTGAATTTTCTGCTATCATAATTCTATTAGTAGCAAATTCCGAAATATTGAGTTTTTTTGTTATAATTTCCATGTTATTTAGTGGAAGAAATATTGCCCATTAGAATTCAAAATTCACGGGCTCCTAACTGACTGATTCACCAAATGTTCACATTGTCGAACGAATTATCGAAAACCTTTCTTGGCAAAATCCCTTAAATATAAACAAGCCCAAACCCTCCATGTCATGTCCCAAATTGTCACATTTCCAATGTTGTTGCTAATTGAAAGTCTTAAAATTGCATTGTATAATTCAAATTAACTTAACCTAATGTGCTGGTAAGAGGTATCTACCTCTGCTGGGAGACTCCCAGGTACCTATAGGAAGAACGAGTTACTTCCCATGTTTAGTTCTCAGTTTTGCTGCTAACTATTAAAATCGTGTGTATTGACCTTTGAAGCTTTGTACCTGTTTGTTGAAATGTTTTACCTGAGATAATGCAAGACAGGGCTTGGATTCGCAAAGACAAAAGATTTGACCTGTGTTTTATTGCTCTAAAAAATGTCATGCATTTTCACTTTCAACGGACGCTTGTTGAGCGCCCGTCGGTTAGATAGGACGAGATGAACCACGTTTTTTATGCGGATGGATGTTAAGTGCCCGATGCACGGAAAAGGATCTATTTTGAGTAAACTACACATGTGAAATGGGCTTCCGCCAAACTTAGCATCCTGAAGCTGCCATTTTATGCCCACGAAAATGCCTGTATATAAAAACTTGCTTGTCGCTACATAAAGTCAGTCACGGTTGGAATTTGTCTTTGGATTCACTCATATAGTCATCTACACTATATACCAATGTTATTTAAAAATTACGATCCTATGTTACGACACAGTTGTCCCACTTCAATGAAAAAAAAATTTTAGTTTCTTACAAAACAGTCCAACTTTTAAATCGTAATGTGGATATTTGAGCAAAATAACTTTTATAACATTGACAACAGGACTCCTATTGCAGTAATATGATAATTTTCACAATATAATGCAGAACACCCCATTTCTAACTTAAAAACAACAATATCCAATATTAGTTATAACATTAATGAAAACATTAAGTTAGCTTAGATTATTAATACTTTTGATAACTTGTAATTACCTCACAACATCTAAAGTTGTTTGAGAGAATGTACTACCATGTTAAAAACATCATGAAACATTGTTCCAGGGACAAGAATAATTTTTTAAAGCTATCCAATAATAGATATTTTCTGAAAATCACTTGAGGCATTTTACTTCATCATATTACATACATATTCGTGATGCAATCCAGCATGTACTTTAAAAATCACAAAAGATGACTAAAAGAATATTTATCGAATGTATCTCATATGATCTTTAAAAAACTTGTAAAAAAGCTTTCTCCAGGTCACAGCCAAGAGTAAATCCTAGAGGTATGTATTTGAAGGTGACATTTTGAGTTTTCATATCCCTAACTAGCTAGTGTTTACATATTGTCTAATTATTTGTATCTTTAGAACTCTAAATCAATTTAAAAAAGAAATGTTGAAATAGAGCAGAGCAACAAAAAATGAATACAGTTGTTTATTTGGAACAGAAACATTTTGGGAATTTTTTCTTTTCACCAAGATTTGAAGATATTGAAGTGTAAAATTTGTTTGAAAAGAAATTTGATAGCAAATTATAAAAACTGAGCTGAGACAATAAACAGATGACAGTGAGAGAAGAGACTTTTCCCAAAATAGGCAATTTTCTGAGAATCGCTCTAAGCTTTTACTTAATCATATTATTGGCGACGCAATCCAGCACGTCTTTTAAAATATCACAAAAGTTGACTAAAAATATTTATCAAATGTATCTCATATGATTTTTTAAACTTTAAAAAGAGCTTTCTCCAGGTCACAGCCAAGAGTAAATCCTAGGGGTATGTATTTGAAGGTGACATTTAGAGTTTTCATATCTCTAACAAGCAAGTGTTTATTGTCGAATGATTTGTATCTATAGAACTCTAAATCAATTTAGAAAAGAAATGTTGAAATAGAGCAGAGCAAAAAAAAGTTTTCACTAGAGTTGTTGACTGGAACAAAAATATTTTGAGAATTTTTTTCACGCTAAGAGCTAAGATTATTGAAGTGCAAAGTTTATTTGAAAACAAATTTGAAAGCAAATTTTAAAAACTGAACTGAGACAATAAACAGGTGACAATGAAAAATGGGACTGTGCATGAAAAGTCGAAAGTGCAGTTTGTCAACAAGGAATGTCTAATGAAAACTACAAAATGTCCTAAATTTGACCCCTAGGTAACAGTTAGTCCCAGGCCTGTCCCAAAGGTATACAATTAGATTTGTTTTTAAAACTGCTCTATACTAAGCATTAAAACCTTACCTGACCTAACCCTACCCAGAGGGCACAGTGGTCAGAAAATTCAAAAAAGGATGTTTTTTCCAAAAATTGAGAATAATAACTAAGTGTCCTAAGAGCATTTGAATTTGGTATCGGAATTAATTGCGCTTTTTTATTTTGAAAAATTTTAATAAAAATTTGGTTCTTGATGAATACACTCCAGTGAACACCAATGTTGCAAGAAAAATACATTTTTAAAAAAGTTGAATTTTTCAAAAAATTGTCAAATTTTTCTATTTTCTCTTTATTACACATTTAACTATTAAAAATTTAAATTTTCAAAGTGGATATTGAGGGACTCATGTAAAAAATGATTTTTTTAAAGAGGTAATTTCCCTCCCGCAGCAAATAATTTTCAGATAAGAATTGCTCACTTGGTTTCATTTCTTCCATAAATTTTTTCTTTGAACTTTGATGACAAACTAAGTTCTTTTACATGGTTCAAATATTGGTAGTTCATAAGGCACAAAATTG
>LR051224.1:0-12300 GCA_900607525.1 Apocyclops royi
TTTTGGAATTGGTCAATCGGCATCTTGGGTGAGAACAGTTACTACTATTTGGTCTGATTGAGTTTTAACTGTTGCCAGCAACTGGTCGTCAAAGGGCTTGACGACAAAGGCATTCAGAGGTAAAATCTTATCGAACAAAGATATCTCGACTAAGGTAGACCGTTTCTACCTATAACAAGCTAGATTATTTTGGGACATCACGCCACAAGACCGTTTTAAATTGTCTAAATGATTTTTAAAAAGCAAGACTATTTTAAATTTCTTCGTTTTAAATCACCAATGAATATTGCAAGCTTAGCTCGTAGGGTTTTCTTTATTTATCACTTTAATTGAAAGACATCAGTCCAGTGTTTATATTATAAATGCTTTTGATAAATTCTTTATATGTCATTTTTTAGGTGTTAAAAAATAATTTTTTACCTGATGACATTGCGAAAATTAAACTACATATTTTTTAGGCATTATACAGAAGTCATTTTCAATGTATAAAATCTAAAAAAGAAATGTTTATATACATAATATTTTTTGAAAAAGGATTCCAAGTCAATTATATTTGTGAAAAGAAGCTTCAATGAAAATACTACATTTTTACTCAACTGATCTGCAACCCTTTTCAGTTTAAGGGTTTCAGCAGACGAGCAATCATTTTTAGGTGATTAAGCAAAAAAGCAATAAAAAATATATTGCTAATGATGATATAATTTATTGGAACTATACTTAAGCTTAAAAGGACCAATTTAGCACTATGTTAGCTTAGCAATATTTTGTCCAAAACTTTTATTGCTTTTTTTTACTTAATCGCTAAAAGATAATCACTCGTCTGTCAAGTGCTAAAAGTAAAAAGTGTAGCAGAACAATTGAGTAAAAATATAGTATTACCATCAAAGCTTCTTTTCATAAATGTAAGTGTTCTCCATAAAATATACATTGTCTATTAAATGTCCCTTACAGAAAATACAAAACATCTGTTGTTAATTTGTACATGTTAACAGCAGGCAATCATGCAAGTCCAGGATTTTCAAGTTGGCAACGTTTTAACATGACGCATAAAAAAAAGGAAATTATTTTTATTTGTTTGTTTAGAGGTCCTCACTTGTTCAATATGCATCAATTGTTATGATGAGATGAGGTCATATGAATAAAAAACAAGCCCTGAATTTATTTGAGAGGTCATCTAGTTGATAACTACCTGGTAAAAACATTCTTAAGTGATTTATTATTTATAATAAGTTAGGTTAGTAATAAGGTTTATAACAGTCTAAATTTTTTTTAGTGTTTTAAGAGCTAAAGGATTATTTCCTTTTCCATTTTTTTAAATATCCAACTTAACTTTTTAGACAAAAATCTTACTTAAGTAACCAAAACTTCTTTCTTTCTCTTGAGAATGAATGACTGTCAGACCAATGCCGTTTCCCAAAAAATGACGGATACACTTTTCGAAACAAACTGTCAATCCTTTTTCGTCAGAACTATTCAGGCTGAGACAAAGATTTTTTTGCCTTACTTATTTCGAAGAAAATATTTTTGGCAACCATGGGGAAATAATAAAGTTTGACCACAGGGAGCGGGGAAGGTAGGTGAAAAATTTCCCCCTGGTGCCAATGTTGATATGATCTTGATATCTTTAAACTTTTTGAGAAAAAAATTCTAGAAATTTTTTTGAGTTAAATTTCCATGTTGGCGTCACCTCAGATTGAATTCATGCGGTTAGGGTTAAGAGACTACTACCACCCGCCATGATAGGGATAAGCTGAGGCTCGAAATTGACTCGAGTCTTGAGATAATTGTAAAAAAAACTAGCAGAATGATTGATTATTAGAACTGTTTTGTTTACAGATAATATTCACACAAATGTGAAAAAAATCATCGGGTCAAAAAACAACTTTAAAGATGCTTAACCCTACATAGAAAAGTAATTTTACATAAATAATATAGAGGTAACATTAAATTAGTAAAATTAAAAATTTTTGTAATAAAATAAGTTTACATAAATGAAGATTATTCGATCGACTCCATTCACTTATTATGTATGTAGGTCTACGGGGGGCCCAAAGGGTACATTCTCTCCATTGCCAGACTAAAATATCAAATTGAGTTCACACTGCATTGAAGAGTAATTTTTATATCTGCGTTTCATGTTTATGTGTACTTAATCTATTAATAGTCATTGTATAAACATAATAATATTAATTCATTTTTTGTGATAAAAAATATATACAACAGACTCTAACAACCTTTTTTACAAACTTGGTTTGTGTCAACTTTATGTCAATTTTATATCTAAAGGTGCTTCGATTAAAATTGCCCTTTGGCAATGACACGTTACTCCAATGAAAAAAAAATTTCCAACATTGTTTGTCGTTCAATAATCAATAAATCAAAAACCAACAAATAACACAAAGAACGTGGAAGTCTCATATTGTCGCAATTCTCATATTGTCGCAATGTAAAATTGTTGCAATTTCATATGTAAATGTATACTATATTTTCTATGAGTATAAGTTACTCTCAAGTATAAGTCGGACCCTAATTTAATGGACAAAAATTTTTTTAAAAAATTATCACCAAATGAGACACAACAGAAAATTATACTCAGTTTAGTTTAATAATAACTGAATCAATTGTCAATTGGGTCTTGCAGTGTACAAGTCGCTGTTCAATTTTTTTGGCAAAAAATGGTTAAAAAAATGTTAGCTATACTCGTAAAAATACGTTCTCCAAATTTGCGACAATATGCGACCATTTGAAGTATGATCCATCGAACAAAGGCTCACAATGTTTTAGCGGATTAGTCAACTGTACTTTTTAACTGAAAGATTAAACTTTTTTGAGATACATTTCATTAACAAAATGTATTAGAAAAAGTCTTAGAAAAAAAAGCTAATTGAATATTTCAATATATTTTTTGATATTTGAAAAACTTCTGTAAAACAATTTTATTTGCAAATTACATTTCAGTGACGTATTAAAATAAAAATCGAAGCAAATTTTTTTGCTGTTGTTGTTTGACAAGATTAAGATGATTTAGGTTAGGTTATAGAAAGCAAAATAAATTCAGAGATCAAGGGTTAATTATTATTGCTCGACAAAATTTTTGTCGAACAAGTAGGAGTCGAACAAATTTCAAAGACACAAAGTCATGTCGTCAATGTTACAAAAAATTTCGATTGTATGATACAACTAAGCTGTCCCACTTCAAAACAATTTTTTCGTTATTAATAAACTGGTCCAGCTTTTCCATCGTAACGTGGGTTTTCGCGTAAAATAACTTTTTTAATATTGTCACCTGCTGTGCATCAAAAGATCATTCAAAGTCCCTAACGATCTCAAAATTTTACAATGATTTTTTTTCATGACAGAGTTGTCCAAGCTTAATTAAATTACTTCAATAATCAAATTTTTGTTATTGTAGTATTTTAGGTATGTATATACAAATTATTGGGACCGAAAGACTTAGAGATTTTTGATGCAGTTTGAAAATAGTTAAAAAAGAATCCAAATGATTTGAACTAACCCTACCTGTCTCATAGATGGGTAAATTGCAAAATGAAAAAAAATGAACGAAAGAATGAACGAAAGAGTGTACAAACCATAAATCATTTCTTATTTCCTTGTGTGTAGACATACATAAAAAACATAGGAGAAAACTGTACACAGAGAATGAAAAAACAAACAGAAAGAAAAAGAAAACAGAGTATGTTGGCCTCCTAATGTTTTTGCGTTTTCACATTTTTCGGTTTAACTTGAAATAATCAAAGCAGAACGCTCAATTTTGAGGAATTAAACAATGCAAACTTGATATGACAAGGGGGGCTGTAGGGTGGATTATACCTCAAAACAGTGATGTCAGAAAAAGCGTCAAAATTTCACCAAATTTAAGGTGAAATATAACACTTACTATTAAATTCTTTTAAGATAGTGAATATCATAAATATTTTCTAATGTTTTTGTTTCATAAGATCTGGCAACACTATTTTAGAGTTTTCATCTTTTATTTATGGTAATTTCTGTTTAATTTTATGATCTAAACCTCCCCCTCTTTTCACAGAAAATAACCTCTCCCCTCCCAATTCATGGACCCCTGTTGTTTAAAATTGCAACTGTGAAAAGGCAATCACAATTTCTTGATTACCACTCATCTTTTCACACAAAAGCAATTTCCTCTTATCACAAGTTAGATAACGGAATAGGCGACTATCAAAATTCACCATTGATTTCGAAGAAAAAAAATTACATCTGTTTACCTATATACAAGGCTTGTGTTGCTAGAAATGTGACTAAAATTCCACCAAAATTGGTTCTTCTATAAAAAGTCAGTTTTGGAAAATAAAATTTCCCTATCAAACAAAACGATACATTTACTTACTTGTTGTTAAGACCAGTGTTGCTAGAAATGTAACGAGGACAAATTTTGGGGAAAAATAGATAAAAATTTACCTGTTGTTATTAACTATTAGATTTTTTTTTATTTTCGATACCAAGAAAAAAAATTTTTTTACCCGCACCCAGAGATGTTTCGTGTTCAAAAGTCATAACTTAGAAATACGTTGGCCTGTTTAATATATATCAGAGATATTTGAGTTATTTAGAACCACATTAACTTTTTTAATGAAAGGAATAATGTTTCAATTTATGAATAGCGTTTAATTATGTATATAAGTTTTAAGAATAAAATATATATTTCAGTTGACAAATATGTTTCTAAAAAATTGAAAACGTTAATTTATTTTTTTCTTAACTTATTGACTTAATTGCAGCAAGAAATTGTTTTATAATTGATGATCTTTATTATTAAAATTTATTATTATTAATTAATACAATATTAATAGAACAAAAGGTACCATATAAAAATATAACAGACATTTATCCAACTTCATTTTAAACTAAGGAACAAAAATTTCTTTGATCAGTTACCCCAATTAATTAATTGTTACTTAATATAAATGGAATTTAACAGTTTTATTAATATAAATAGTTATATAATTACTCAATATAATTTAATTGATGATTTTAATTTAAATTTTCGTACATCTAAGAAAATACTTAACATTTTATGAAAAGAAATAAAATTTTTCAAAAAATAATTCCTTCAAAATATTTTTCTTTGTTTTTATATTCTTAATTGTTCGTTTCTTCTTTCTTCTTTCTTTTTTTGTTTTTATGTTTTTTATTTCTTTCTTTATATTTTTTCTTTGTTTCTTTGATTGGCATTAAATAGCTGGCTCAAATTACATGACAGCTAGACATAAAATCTTGACTAGACTCGTTGAAAGCAATGTTGCCAGAAATGTCGTCAAAATTTCCCCAGAATAGGAACGAAACATTTTATGTCACTTTAAGAGTTCCCTTTAGAACCAAAAGTTTGTAGTTCCGACTTTAGTTAATTTCCCCAAATCTGGCAACACTGGCTTGAAAGAAACTTTTTTGCTCATTTTGAATTACGACTTTACACTAAGTTTTACACAAAACTTGATAAAAAACTTTAAACTACAAAAAAATTCAGTTGAACACCTTCGATAATAAAGAATAAAAAAAATAATAAAAAATCACAAATAGGCATGAAACAGGAGAATTACATACATGGAGAGATAAACATAAATAAAAAGAAAAGATAAAAAAACATTTATAAACTATTAAAGGAATTCTATATTTGAGCAGAAAGAAAAAAATGAGGAAAATAGAAATTTCATGGATAATATGAGTAATAAATTTATTTCACAAAAGAAATCATTCTAGCTTTTCCCTTTTCATTGAAAATGCAAACGTTGTAGCTTATTTCAAAATTGTGTTTGCTGTAAACTAATCTTAAGAAAAAAAGATGTTTTAAATTTCAATTTTTTGGTAAAAATAAAAACTTTTTGTGTTAAAATCATTTCTAATTTTAAAAGCAATTCATTGTTGAAAAATTTTAAACATTATTTTTTATATTCATGTGCATATTATGAGTTCATTTCAATGAATTTTTAGTTTTAAAATAAAAAAAATCAGTCATTTGAAAGCAAGAACCTAGTATCTTTAAATGTAAGTTTTCATATTTAAGAATATATATAATATATTAGAACATTATTAGGAAAAGAAAGAAAATTCCATCAAAAATATTTAGTATTAAACCTTTTTTCTTTGTTTTCATATTTTTAATTTTTCATTTATTTTTTCCTATTTTTTTTGTCTTTATATCTTCAATATTTTTTTGCAACGTTTGAAGATTTTTATGAAAATAACGGCCGACCCAAAAGACTCATTTGTAAAACGACCAAGTTGTGTCTTAAAAAAAAATTCGTTAAAGAATTTATTGCTCAAAAAATTTACCCTCATATAATTTTTTTTTATTTTTCTATTACCTCTGAACTAAAAAACTGATCATAAATTGGCCCAGCAGTTTCCATTTTTCTTTCTTTCTTTCTTGACTCCATCTTTCTTTCTTTCTTTCTTTCTTTCTTTCTTTCTTTCTTTCTTTCTTTCTTTCTTTCTTTCTTTCTTTCTTTCTTCTTTCCCTTCCTCATTCTTTCTCTCTTTTTATTTATTTATTATATATGCATAATATGTATCAAAAACTCTTCTTTCTTTCTTTTAAGTTTATTGGGTCAGGATGGTCTAGTCTTCATAATGATGCAGGAGTCCTGGGTTCGACCCCCCGTCAAGACCAAAATTTCTTCAAAAAGTAAAAATGATCTATAAGAATCACAGAAGAATTTAAATGTCACCTCTAATTTTATTTTATTAAATTTGTTAAAAATAGTTTATATACATACATATGTAGTAATTATTTTTAGAAATCATTAATATTTAATATAATTTAAATAATAACGGAAATGAGTAATTTTAAGGGGACTAGATGGTCCAATGGATAAGGCAGTGGCTTCCCACACAGGAATCTTGAGTTTGAGCCCCCTCCCAGTACAAAGTTTTTTGAAGGAGGGAAGAAGAAAGAAGAAAAAAATCAAGGTTGAAATAATTTTTTTGTAGCCTCAATAGATCCTTATATAATGTGAACCATTTGTCTAATAAATCTATCAATCAATTTCACAATATTACAAATGTTAAGGTATCTTTGAGTGATTAAGACTAGAGTTTCATCAGCAATTAATACAAATTGCCTTTTAATATTCTAAATATATTACGCCTATCTTTAATTAAGATTGAAATAAGTTGATGTCTTTTATTTACTTTCTTTGCATTTAAAGAATGTATCTATCCCTGAAATCCAAATTTTAAAAGTTTATCTAATTGCTTTATTTTCTTTGTTTAGGTTTTGGTGTAATTAAGACAACATATCTGGCAGCACTGTTAAAAAGTTAGATAGCAAATTACCAAAAACTCACAGAAGATAAAAGACGTCTCTAGATTTATATTGTAATTTTAGTTAGGTTAGGTTAGGTTAGTTGAAAGCGTCTTCAAGGGTCAAATAACATACTACATTGACAATTGCAAAATAGTTAATATGTAAAAAAAGCCAACCCTGTTATCATCTGTAAAAAAATATTTCATCTTTAAAACAGTGTGGCTTAATTTCAATTTAATTTTTCTATTTGTAAATACTCTATTTTCAACCAGAAAACAGTATTGGCAGAAAACTATTCAAGAATTCTTACCAAAAGCCAGAGATCTACATATATACTAATAAACCACAATAGGAAAGAAGTGCTAACTAGGGGAATAGGACAATACAGCCTAACTCTTGCTAAGCTTGTGCTCTTTACTAAATAAGATTAATTTTTTATGTATCAAAAGGCCAAACTTAAATTGGTTTGAAGGGTGTACTTTGTAGGGTGCTATTCCCCTGCCTAATTTTTGAGTTTTATTTTCCCCAGAGAATTCCACCAAGATCTGGCACAACTGACCATAATTTATGACAAAGAAATTCATTTTAACACCTTCCTTTTTCGATGCTTAATTTTTCCACGACAGTTTGAAAACAGACGGTTCGTTTTGAGTTCTTCAAAAACCAATTATATAATGGTTTGACGTAGAAAGGGGTCGGGATGCAACAGGGGGGCGGGGTCAAGGGGGGCTTGGTATTATCTCTTTTGATCTGCTGAGATAATTGGCTTAATTTTTTAGATTACATGAAAATAATGATTATTAATTACATATTTGATTTGAAGTAATCTGGCAAATTACTTAACTATGCAAAATTTTTTTTGAAGCAGGTTATCGAATTGTCATATTGCCGATTGTCGGTTGAACGAATCGTCAGATGTTTTCGCAGAGACTTAGATAAGATCACTTATTGCTACCAACCATTATTTCTGGTTGAAAAAAAATGGTTTGCTGATTCACTTCAGTTAAAACCATTTACAAAAGTGAGATCTCGGTGTGATGTTTTTCACAGGTAATATACTTAAATACTGCAATAAAGCAAAAAAGATCTCATAGTGCCTAGCTTATCTGCTGTTCCATTCATTTTCTCAGAAAATCAAAAGTAATTTATACTACTAGTGTGGCATTCACATATACTTAAAATATAATTTTGGTGAGTGACCTTGGGATGACTATTCACAAAACATTTTCAAAATCTTACTGGTGAATTGATTTGAGAGTTTCTACTTTCTTTGAGATAAATATATAACGGTTTAAGTGGTTCATTGGTCAAGCAGAATGAAGCATCAAATAGATAACTACTAGCCAAGGTAAGCTAGCCCATTTCATTTGCATGGGAATGAAATAAGAGTTGTCACAAGTATTTATTGAACATGTATTTTTGATACAGAATGTATTAGAATACTTGCTTAGTCCCTGGTCAAGAACCTAAATTTAGCGAGGATGTGCTCACCCTCTGTCAGGACAAGAGGGCCTTGATTCTCTAAGTTAGGTCATTATAACATTAGGGAATGAATCCAAGTAACATATTGATAATTTCACAAATTAAATTAATCAAATAGTGGTGCCAGATTTAAAGGAGTTAATTATAATTGTTCAATGATATTATTGACTCAATATTTTCTATTCATCTTTAGATGAAATATTTCACGATTTGGTGTGAATTTTCATGACTTTTCTGGCACAACTGACTAGATGACTTCAAATATGGCTAGTTACAATACTAGTACGTAGTTATGTAATAAAAAAATTATAAGTAAATTGGCTTAGTGATCAACCAATACTATAAAAATATTAATTAAACATTTTAAAAAATTAAACAAAATTTGGTGAAATTTCTGATTAAATCAATCCAATCAAGAAAAAAATTTTGTTTGATTTTTTAGACTTCGTAACAATAAATGACATTTAATGTATATAATTTACGTAGAACTGACTTCAAAGAAAAATCTTAGAGTACGGATTTGTTTATAAATGTATTATTTACCTTGCAAGTATATTTATGTTGTAATGGTTTCAATGATATTCTTTTTATAATTGTTCATTCTGACTTAGAAATTAAGGAATAATGTGTATTATTATACGTTATAGATGACAACTCAATAAAAATTATTGATCACAGAGTCATCTGAAAAGAATTAAGAATTCGTTTCACAAGAGGTGGCTAAGCCGGAATTTTGACACGCATATTTTATCACAATTCAAAGAAACTAGAGCTATATTTTAGATAGAGTCACCTTAAGAATTTAAATTATTCTTTTAAAAAAAGTTTTTTATAGAAATTACATCCGAGTGTTTTTGAAAATATTAGGAAATTGCAGGATGTCAAAATTAAATTATATTAAAGTATTATATAAATATTAGAAATGAAATCCATTATTTTAAATGTTAGCTCTGTGTAAAATATGCATCAAAAACTACTTTAATAAATCAACACCAATCTTTTATTCAGTTCAAGGTAAAATGAGAGCAGGTTAAATTACCTTGGTCATAGTCCGGGCCGAGCCCAGGACCTGTCTAGCTCGGGTTGTTATGACAGCTTGGCCCGGTATCAGTCAAGTAGGAAAAAATCCTTACTTCAGGCCCTTCTGTTGTTTTAAGTATAACTGCATTTTTTGAAAAGTTAAGCTAGATTGTTATAACCAAGATTTGTAAGGGTTGGCCACTTGGCTGAGAGCAAACATTTTTGATGATGTCATAGCGCACAAATTTTAAGAGCTTTTTCTTGAATGCTAGGGTATTTACATTCCTTTTTTTACCTCTAAAGAAAGTTGTTATGATTGGCTTTAAAAATCCTGAATGGAACTTTAGTTAAATCTTGAATATAAAGATGTGGTATGTTTTATTTGCTACCTGCACGCTATGATGTCATAAGAAGATAATTAGAAAATTAGCCAAGTGACAGACCTATAATGTATAAATCATGGTTTTAACTATGATTTATTTTTTCTTATTATATTAAAGTTACTTGCTTAGTACAAGAAACTTTACAGAATCAATTAAAATAAATCATCAAATAATCTTATTACTTTACTTCCGAAGAAATGTCGAACCTGCTTAGAATTCAATTACCTTCCTTAAAAAATAGATTATGGTATTTTTTCTTAATGTCTGCTTTGAAAACTTAACATCTATTCTTAAAAGTTTTTGTTAATCAATTATTTTTTTACGCCCAGCTGGAAATATTTCACACAGTGACAAAAATGATTCAAGATGGCCGACACTTGTTTAACAATACCGTGTTGCCAACTTGTAGGTTGGTCAGAATTAAGTAACTATAATTTCTAGACAGCTTTGTAAGTTAGCTTGGTAAGCTAGTTTATTGTCAATTAAAAACATTTATTTATACATAGCTGCATCAACATGATTCGAGTGTCTGATGATAAATTATAATCATAAGTAGCTTTATGTTCCTTTTCAACAAGAAATTACATTATTAAGATACTCAATTGTCAAAACAAATCTTCTTTTGAAATGTGAATAAGGTTAGTTTAGAATTACATAGACAGATGAAAATTTTAAAACAGAAATTACTGCAATAATTTCTACTACGAAAGCTTGTGATAGTTCATTTGCTATTTTGTTGTTTTTGGTGAAATTTTATCCGCATTTCTGGCACTTCTGGTAATAGGCGAGAAACATCAATTAGTGACGATATCAAGTTTGTTATTTTTGCTACCCGACGCAAAACACAAAAATGTCATAAAAATTGTTCATTTAAAACTAAGGAGTGATTTTTTAAAAGGTGAATTTGACGCAAAGCGACCAAATATCTATAAAAAAACATAAGTTTAGTAGACATTACTGCGCGACATAATTCTTACAATAGTTATGAAGAAGTGAGAACCAGTGTTGCCAGAAATAGCACAAAAATTCCAACGAAATCTGAACAATCTATTGTTTGTTCAGTCTTAAGGTGAGTTGTCACGGACTGAAAACCATTGCGACAATGATTTAATAGGAGTTTTTCTATCTCAGTCATTGTCGCAGAAGTTTAATGCAACAATTTAAATTCAGTGACAACGAACCTTTAAAGTCTCTAATACCAATTTTTGAGAATTCCACCAGGTCTGGCAACACTGGTTAAGAACCCAGGACTGCAGCGTTGGATGCAACCATTAAGACCATTCAACCATTCAACACTTTCATCAGAAAATGATTTGAACCATTTGTCTTCGTTCTCATTTACAATTTTTTAAGTTTTTTTGTGGGGTTTTGAAATAACTTCATCTTGAAAGGAGAATTCCTCCTACAGAGATCAATATCATTAATAGGTGATAAAATTTTTTTCTTTTTCTTTTTGAATTAGTCTAACGTTAAACTGGAGGCAAGACGTATGTAAAAAATTCAAAAAAAAATTCTTTTGATAAAAAAGATGAATTAAAAACATAATTTTGATCTATGAGTCAGAAAACATAAGTTCTATATCAAAATGAATAGAAAAATTTTACATTATAATTTAAAATATAACTTAAATTTATTGAGAAAACTTAAAAAGATCTTAAAAATGTTATTTAAATTTTTTGGGGAAAATAGATTGGAAATATTAGTTATTAATGTTATAATATCATATTTAAAAATAAAATTAAGACGCAAATTTGTAAAATATTTTTTTTGTTCAAGCAAAAGCATCTTATTTTTCAACCTTGCAAACAAAAAAAAGTTTTTATCTGTGGAAAAAATAGCTTTTACTTTTACTTAAAATAAATTAGATAATAATAAACATTTGGCAACACTGCAAAACTTGAAAACAAAATAAGAAAAAAATATTTGATAATGACAAAAAAAATAAAAACTTAACACAAGGATTGAGTCTAGAAAATTATAAAATAAAAATATATTTTTGAAATTTCAACCTCTTGGCAACCCCGCATTCCTGTTTTTTTTTTTTTTTTTTTTTTTTTTTACGCGGGGTTGGTTGTTGGGGATTTATGATTTGATTTTGTGAGGCCACCAGGTGGCCCCCTGGGGGGGGATGAA
>LR051225.1:0-12285 GCA_900607525.1 Apocyclops royi
CGGTGTCTATGATGGTCACTATTTGCCAATAAATGTTGTGGTCACATGCACTATGGTTGGTGTCTCTGTGGCAAAAAGTTTGTACTTTGGCAAGCAATTAAGGCAACGGTTAGGTGGTTACAAATGGGGAGCATATGTGCGACATGAAACAGCTAAGTGATCAGTGACTGTGATCTTTAAGTTTAATAATATTTTTGGCGGCCAAGGGCCTTTTATTAAATGGTTTGTAGTAATGTTATAAAATATGAGATTCGAATTGTTATGTTTTTGATTCACCAGAAGGTCATTTTTAAAATTTTACTATTTTTATACTAGATTTCTAAAGTTTTGCTAATTTTCTTTTGTTTTTTGAAATTTTTGTAAAAAAATGAAAAGTGGCTTAAGGCCAAAAAGGGGTGGCGGAAGGCCCTAGAAAAATTGGGTGGCTTAAGGCCCTAAAAACACGTTACAATGCGAATCCTTTACAAAAAAAATATTTACAATTGGCTATTTTACCTAACTACAACAGCTAAACGTTACTAAGTAAAAATGGTTAATGTTAAAATGATGAATCCTTAACCTAATTCACACATAATCTTACTTGATAAAAAATTAACTCCCAGTGAGTTTTGCTCTCATTGCGGATGGCAGTCTTCATCATCATCTTCGTCATCGTCATCCAGATCCTGGTGCACTGACTTGAGGCCGGTGATGTCATAAGGTGAGGAGGGTGGCTTGACGTTGCTCACGTTGGGCATGTGAGGCTAGTCAAAGCTATAGTATCAGGCAGAAAAGGTATTAACGTCTTCGTCAGATACTACAATGCAGGTCATTTCGGGTTGGCGGTTGACACTGTTTGTGGTCCAATGAACATTGGACAGTTGTGAGCTTGAGGCTGGCCCTGGTACAGTGAAGTTGGCTGGTACTGTACCAATGTGGTCTCATTTGATAAAGTTTGTCTTGTTGCACAGTCAGAGTCTCAGTTCATTTGCACTCAACACTCCCTAAGGCGTACTCAAGTGTGACATGCGTCCAGGGTCTTGAAGATGAAGAAAAATTGCTTGGATGAAAAAATGGAAAAATGAATGGCTCTGTGGAGTAGACTTAGTTGGTATCCATGTCACTGACTGACCCCTGTTCTGAATCCTGGCGTGCCCAGGAGATGCGAGCTCCTGGAATGGGTGCAGGCATTGACATAGCGATAGCAGCTTCCTCTCTGGTGGATGACAGCCTGTAGAGGTATTCGTGAGCGTCGTCCAAATTAACATATAGCATCCCGTCAGTGAAGAGGAAAAATCTTTCCAAATTGATATTTGCTTCTACTGAAAGAGGATGTGCATCAGGGTTGAATACAAAAGAGCTCATATAACGTGCCGTATGGAAATTTAGTTCACGAACTTTAAGGGAGGCTTAATGGAGGATGTTGTGTAGGTCCAGTAGATCGTCACACTGGACATCGGCAATTACCTTCTTTGTTTAATCATGACCAATGTAATCATGATGCTCAAGTGCATACACTAATGATATGTGGAAGTTTTTGGCACTTAGAAAGTAGAATCTACTTGCTGGTGTTTGTTGACATAGCGCCATAGTAAAGATGTCATGGTGGCAGTGTCGATCCTGTGTTGCTACAGCTTGAGGACAGATTGGGTTGTCCTCGGAGTGCATGGAGTTGCAGTGAAGACATCGGAGAGGTGGTGGGTTGCAATGTTTTTCAGTGGTGGTGGTTTTGTAGTGTGTGAGGCGCGCTTTGCCGTACCTAGTGCTTCTGTTCAACATTAGATGAAGGCTTTCTGACCGTAATGCAAGTCGCATTGAATCATTACATGGTTCCACTTGGGGATGATATTGGCTACAGTGGAGACATGCCCGATGTCCAGACTTAGCAGTATGTATGTATCCACAGATAGGGCAGTTCAGGTAGGCTGTAGGTAAGAGGATGAAAAGTGCAATTAGTTATTGCAACATGAAAAAAAAATTACAATTACTGATGATAACCTAGTGAGATATCACAAAAAAATGCAAACTCAAGTGAATATGCAGCATTACTAATTACTTTTAAATCTCACTCAGTGGAAAGAAAAAAAAGTTGCATATTTGAAGAGCCTGAGAAAAAAATTACTTGAGCAATGTGGTGAATAAGTAGGCCTAGGTGACCTGAAGAAGAAAGCGTGTTTCTGCGAGAGAAGGGCTGTTGGGAGAAATGAGTGCATGTGACCTTGGGCGCAAGTTGCACGGGAAGAAAAAATTTATCAGAAGAAAAGCTGATGGAGAGTGGAGACCTGAGTGTGTGGTGGCATGTGCTAGACAGTAGATTTAATTTTGTTGGCGATTTAAATCGACCATCTGGAATGGTATTCCAGCCTCTCATGAAATACCACAGGCCCGGACTGTACGAGGATGGGCCTGAACTTGGTGCCACAGGAGTGGTTGTTGCTGAAGGTGGTTGAACAACCTTTTGTCCGGGCTTGGTGGACCTGGCAAAAGCAAGCACATTGCCTGGACCAAGATGATTGGGATGGGCTCCGGCCATCCGGGGACAATTTGAAGATGACGTGGTGGCATCGGCAAAGGCGGCTGTCTGTCTTCAGCCAACAAAGCAGATATGGGGATGTCACAAGTGACATCCGGACGAGCAGCCAACGGTACCGGGCCACCCAATGTACGAGAAGATGAAAGGGAAGATGTGAGGAGCCCTGTGGCAGTTGTTGTTGGGCCACTTGATGAAAATTTGGGCCGTATTGATGATGTTGTTGGGAAGGAGAGGAGGAGGAAGAAGAGAAAGAAGGGTACCCACTGGGTGGAGGCCCAGTAGGTACGGGAAGATTGAGGGCCCTGTCCAGGGGAGGAGAGTTGGACAAGGAGCGTGCCATGTTGCAATCCATGGGTGCTTCAGCGTCCGCATCCGTGTCGTGTGCACTTTGGGGGCCATGGTCTTGCAGCCGCTCATCTATGACAAGCAGGCGCGGCTCATCATCATCAGAGTCACTCTCAAATAATCGCCTAGGAAGAAGAGAGGGGACAAGGCAAAAGAGGAACTGCGAGGGCTACATTCTTTTGGTTGGAGCTGCAAGCAGATTTGCTGTGGCCACCATGGGCGTACTTAGCTGCATGGCTGGGGAGGCAGTGCTCGTTTTAGCTTGTGGTGATGGTGGGAAGCTGTGGATGACAAGTGGCAAGCTCGAGGGTGCGGGCACCCTGTGCGCCTGCCGGTTTGCTGTCTTGTGCGCCTTACAAATAAGGCGGGGCTTCACTGGCAGATGGCTGTCATTGGACAAGGTGTCCTCTTGCCTGACTGACCAACATGAGTTGGGCCTGTAGTCTGCTGCAGCTGTTACGGTTGCCAGTATGGCCAAATGGTCTGTAAGCGAGGCAAAGGAGCAGGGTGAAAGGAGTGCAATTGGTCATTGAAGAAGGGGAAAATATTTTTCACTCTCTTTTTTTTCATACCAGAGCAAAAATTATTTTCTTGCACATGGGGGAATCTTAGTGAGGAGAGAGAGCGGCACAGCTTAGACACTGTGTCCGATGAAGGAGGCTGGCCTGTGGGTTTGAATCACAGATGTTGGCAGGTGACTTCACAAATCTCGTCATGGCAGAATTGGATAGGTGGAACCTGAAACAACTTGCTCCGATGAGGGCACCGGTGTTTCGACAATTTCAGCATCCTCATCATAACTCATTGGATACCTAACTCCTCTAAAATTTTGCCAGGCACATCCCAAGGAAACACATAGCCTCTACTAGGGTAGTTTAGGTCTTTAGCGCGGCAGGGCCTAATGCCGCATTCATCTAGTACATCAGGTGGGAGGGGGTGGGGGATCATCTCATTTACATCTAAATTGTGGGGCCTAAAATGACTAAGAAAATTTTGATTAGTGCCAGATGCCGAGGCATCTGTTAGCCGAACTGGAGCCCTATCTATGCCCTTGGGTCTAAATACACTTCTAATTCATTTGATCGGTTTAAAATGTTAATTATTACGCTTTAAAAATTGATTAGAATATTGAAAATTTTGTAGGTCTGTAGAATGAGGCATCCTGAAAGTTGTATACCTGTGATACCATTTGGTTGAGTCAGTGCAAAAGCAACAAGCTTTACACCAATTCTGAAAACAGGGAAAACAATAGCACAAGATTATAGAAATGGTCACAAAAATTAAGGTTTAAGTTAAAGTACGTGCAGCATAAGGTATACTAGTATAAGGATCTAACAAATGGTTAACTAATTCTGTTGATGAATTGAATGAGAGCGGCTGAATGAACATGGTGTATGATTAAAACTACCTAAATTACCTACTTTCAGTTTTTGCAAACATATGATCAATAGATTCCGTATTATAATAATTCAAAATTGAAAATATTTTTGGTGAGTCAACCTCTGTTATTGTGGTGGAATCAGGTGATTCATATCACCTGCCGTCAGCCGATATGGCAGTGCAACTAGGTCGTATTGCTGCCTTGCCAATGCCTTCTAATTCTAGCTCAGTCTGATCTTGCGTATTAGAATTACATTTAAATAAAAGTTTCTGTCGGAGAGGAACAGAAAATATAGTTTTGTTATTGCAAAAATGAAAATTTGAAGTTGAAATTGCAGACAATTTGAGATTACAGGAAGAACTATTGTACATTAAAATTTTATTTGTGCAGAAAGAAGAACTAGCAATGGGCACAATAAGATCAGGCTTAGAGGAATGCATGGAAACTATTGCGTGTGAAAAAAATTGGGTGTGGGGATGGCAAAATTTTGAAAAAAAAATTGAAATTGAAAAGAAAGTTAGGGAAAATTAAAAGAACTAGCTAAAATGCATAAGCCAAATTCAGCTCCGAAGGGAGAGTGGTTTGAGGCTTGCTTTAAACATATCATGTGTACCTTGTGTGTGTGAGCTCCATGTGCTGATGCAATTGTCCTTTCATCTGGTCTTGCGAAATGTCCAGGTGCCATCTTCTGCTTCTGTGTTGTCAGTGTGTTCAGGGTGTCTGTAAGTATTTCTTCTCTGATGTTTCTCGCTTTTGTCAAAACCATGTGTGTGCAGATGTAAGTCTTGGCATCATGTTGCATCAATGCAACACCTGTGTCACAAGTCTTGAGAAAATTTTGAAACTCAGTGTCATCAAAGCTATTATTTTGACCAGACAGTCAGACAGGATATGAGACCAAGAGAATTTGTAAATCAAACTTTGTGGGAAATGAACTAGTGACATGGGGTCATGACACTTGTTGACTGTCTAAACTGAGGTTAAAGAGAGGGAAAGGAAGGAATCTAAAAAAGAAAGAAGAACAGATTAGTAGGGTTGAGCCACTCCTGTGGGTGCGAATGTGGCTCGATGGCTGTGGGAAGAAAACGTGTGATTAATTGACATTATTTGTCTCAGTTAAGAGAGTTGACAAAAATGTGACTTTTTGTTTTCTTTTCTTAACTTTGACAAAAGAAAAATGCAGATTTTCAAATTTCAAAATTTTAGAAATTTTGAAAAACTTAAAAAATTTTAAGATTTGAAGATCGGGAAATGAACACAATTTTAAAATTGTGAAACTTGGTGAAATATGTGATGCATAAAAAATGACATTATTAGTCAGTATCAATGACCATAGTTTTCTCACTTACCAGAGGCACTGGCCTTGGTCATAAAAAATGAAATGATGAGAAACGTGAAAATTCCTGTTCACAAAAATATTTAAATTTGCAGACAATAAAATTTTGTCGAAAAATTGTCAAAATACAATAATGTCCATTAATCTAAAAGATATGAACTCTAGCTGCTTCGTGAAATCAGAGAAATATGACCTGAGAAATTTTGAAATCTCATATCTCATATCTCATAAAATATTATCTGAAACTTTTTATGACACATGTTGAAATTATTGAAAATCCGAGATTTTAAGAATAATTTCACAATGTGAAAATTTAATATTTGCACTTTTGAGAAAAAAATCACTAAATCACTAATTTTGATAATTATCATTCTGAAAACTTGAAGTTTTAAGAGAATGACATCTCTAATTAAATTATTTTGATATCACTAAAATTAATTAATTTTGAAGTTGCACCAATGAAAAAATATTCAAACTAACTAACTGACTGATTTGCATGAATTATGAAATCTCAAAGTTTTAAGAAAATTCACACGGTTAAGGTTGAGGTAAACATTAATTTGTTAAAAACTTACTGATTTAAAATATGTGATGTTTTGGGAAAGAAATTCTAATTTATGGGATTTCTCAGTTCGTGGGGTCATAAGTCAAGAAAGTCCTGACAGCAGTCAAAGCAATATAATTTAAACCTACAAACATGAACATAACTCTTTAATTTTTCTACTCAAGGTGTTACCAAGGCTTATGATCAAATTTTGTCATGGTTGTCAATGCACAATATTGCATTGTTGACATTGTTGCTCGTGCGAAATATATGCGATGTGTGAAATGGTTATAAAACTAATCTTAACTATGTACAGTGTTAAGTTAAGTTACCCTAACTAAAGCTTACTAAGTCTAACTAATCTAAAAGAATTAAATAAAATTAGGGTTAGGTTAGGTTAAAAAATTAATTGTGTGGTTGGTGGTTACCTCTAATGCTTACTGATTGGGGGTTTTGTCTCCTCCATTGGGAGGCAGTTTGATTGCCTGGATTGTCTCCTCCATAGTGGATATTGGGCGTCGAGCATCGGGTGGGATTAGGGGGCCATTCATGGACAACACGTGACGTGTTCTCGGTCTCGACTAGGGCAGTGAGTTGCGGGGGTTGAGGGGTGGATGGCAAAGGCCGTTGTGTGATGTTGGGCGAGGTACATGGGGCCATGTCAGGTGGTCATGGTGGCTTAGGAGCAAGGACTGCTCAAGTGCCATGACTACATAGGTGTCTGTTTTTGTCTCAGATGGGACATAAAAAGTCTTATTCTCACATTATTGTTCAAAATTCACAAAGTGTTGGCGGTAACAGCAGAAATGTACGATAAGGGGCCAAAAAATCACTATTGTTCACAAGAAAAAAAATCACAAGGGAAAAAATGTAAGTGGCTAGAAAAAAATTGTTCACTGGGGGGACAAAGTTAGGTATGTTGTAAAAAACAAAAAAACTTGCCTGTTAAGGAAAGGTGTTAGCTTTTCCAACAGGTAAGAAAAAATGTAAAAAAATGTAGGCAATCAATCTGGCAAGTACCCTGATATACCCTTGGTTGTGAGACTAAGGTTCCGAGTACGAGTGATATCCCGGGATAACCCATGTACAACAATACCTAATGTGTGGTTGTGAAATAAACAATGCAAGTCCCTAATAATGTTTACTGAACTGTTGGGAACTTATATAAAATAAACTTAAGTAAGCTAAAATATTCTAGGTGTTGCTAAAACTGTTTCACTAACGTATGATATGTACTCTATGACTGGTAGTCCAAGACTCAATGAAGAGGGGGAGAGCAGCCCCCTTTTATAGGTCCTGTATCGGCAAGCTCCTGCTTGCAGAATCTTGTTGAAAATGGTCCTCATGACTCAGTTTCCCTGACCTAGATACGCTGACTTATGGAGCATTAATGGCAAATCTGTCAAAATATCACAGCATGACTAATAGCCTCATAAGTCAAGTGTCAAAAGTCATAGCCCCTTTGGAACATGTTGTGAACACCTGTTCCACAGGCGTGATTGATTTGCCTGAGCCCTAATCTCAAGTATTCCAACTACAACATGAATAATATCCTGAGAATGTCAATGATACCAGAGACATTTAAAAAAAGGATTGTCAGCAAATACGAGAAGTAACAACCTAGTTTTCAAAACTGCATTAACGGAACACATAAAAACAGGTGTAAATACTTCAGTCCCAAGTTTGGTCATTAGCGTAAAGATACAATGTTTTCAAAAACAGCAGCAAAAATCTTTTGTCTTGAAAGTTCTGAGTTAGCTCTCTTTTCTGAGTTTTCCTCTTTTCTTTTGTGATTCTGGCTTCTTTTGTTCAGCTCAGGTTTTGGTTCTGGTTGAGGTCACAGGATTCTCCAAACGTTCTGTCTTAGCAGAGACTTCTTCTGAAAATGCTCTAGTTAAAAAGTCAGCAAGGTCTTGATATGGTTCATTGCCCTTTCTTCTTTTGGATTCCTGAGTTTCATCCGATGAAGTGCTTCTTTTTGGATTTTTCCCCTAGACCAAGGCGAAATTAATTAGAAGAGCCTTTCTATATGAAGGGTAACTTACTTAGAGTTGGAAAGGACTGCATGTTCCAGTTTGCTGTTAGTCTCCTCATTCTTCTGGATAAAGTTGTCTGTCATCCAGAATTCCTCCAGCTCAAAGGAACAAAACGTAACATGACACCCTTTATGAGTTATAAGCCAGACCCTTCTAGTGATACTGAATTAAGTTATATAACAACCCAAACTATCCATCTTGTAAACAGGTTCCTTAATACCTGAGCCGACCCAGATCAATCAAGTTTCTTCAAGTGTGGACTCTAATAATGTAAGTAAGAGACCCATTCCTTTAGAGGCCAGTAAAAGACTGATATTGCAGTTAACACAAGGTTATATTTCTTTTTACTACAAAAGTAATTTCATTTAGTAATAATTATTGCCTAATTTTTGCTGATATCCTAGCTGAATGTACTTGAGATTTGTGTAGTTGAGAAGAAAAAATTCTGAGATCAAAATCATATTTTTTTCGCAAAAACAATAATAAAAATTTTAACATTCATTATCATTCAAAAATAAAATAATGAAATTACACAAAGAAACCTTAGTCTAATTGAGCAAAGGAAATTAAAGTATTTAAACACCAAAAAAATTTCAAACTTTATTCGAAAAAAATTATTTGATGCTTCACTATTTGAGGCAGATAAAGTTTTCAGCTAACTCTTTTCTGATTGCTTGTGTCATTTTTTTATTTCTAAAAAAATGAAGAACCACAACACTGAAAGACAAAAAACTTGGACTAAGAAAATGAACTGAATATAAGTACCAGCAATTAGGATAAGTGTTGATCTCAAGAGGCATTAATGAATTAATTTTGATGTTCAAGATTGCATGGACTCCAAATGTGATGAGGAAAGCTGCATGAGTAGTAAAATCTGACAAGTGAAGTTCTTTTCTTGAGTTCTGTTGACTAGATGAAATCTGGCTGACCTAGTAGTATTACATCTTATCTATTTTGCAAGCACTCAGATATACCTTTAGCGAGAGACTAAGGTTCAAAAGTATGATAGGAAGCCCTGGATAATCCATTCAAATGGTAATACCCAAACCTTACAGAAATAATAAATGTAGTAGTCGGAAGACTTGAGATTAGGGCTAAGTCAAGCCGACCATGCCGGAGGAACAGGTGTTCAACACATGTTCCAGAGGAGCTACGACTTTTGACACTGACTTATGAGGTTATATGTCATGCTGTCATTTTCTGACAGCTTTGCCATTAACGCTCCATAATTCAGAGAATCTAGGTCAGGGACACTGAGTCATGCCAACCATTTTCGACAAGTCTGTGCAAGCAAGAACTTGTCGATACAGGACCTATATATAAGGGGGCTGCTCTCCCCCTGTTCAGGAAGTTACTCTTTACTTGCCACCAAGTACAGACCTCTTGAGATAGTTTCTCTTTACCATTCTTAGAGTACGTATCATACGTTATAGTGAATCAGTTTTGGCAACACTTAGAATATTTTAGCTAACGTAAGTTTATTTCAAATAAGTTCCCAACAATTCAATAAACATTATTAGGGACTTGAATTGTTTATTTCACAACCACATACTAGGTATTGTTGTACACGGGTTATCCCGGGGTCTCACTCGTACTTTGATCCTTAGTCTCATGACCAAGGGTATATCTGAGTACTTGCCATATTGAGTGCCTAAATAAATGATGTTCCTGAATATAAGTTTTAATGTTCATACTAATATGGGTAAATATCCTAAGTGTTGCCAATAAGTTCACTATAATAATACTATACTTTATGGGTGTTGTGAATCATATAGCATGCACAAGACAAATCTTAAACGATGTGAGAGTGACATCCTTTTATAGGTTCCCACTCAACAGGTTTGAGCTCCAGAATGACCTACTTTCAATGGTGGCCCCACTGACATTATCCTTGAAGTATGGGTTGCAACTGTCAAAAACTGACAGATAACAAATGGTTCCATAACTCAAAATGTCAAAGTCTGACTGTTTTTGAGCTCTTCTTTAACATGTGCATTGCACCTGTAACTTCAAGCAAGTCAATAAAAAGATTATTTGGATTTGTGTTCTTTATTTCACATGAATACTAGGTAACAGTGCTTACTGGTTATCCTGGGTTTCCCAATAAAATTTGAACCTTTGGTTCCCAACCAAAGGTATATATATCTGAGTAAATTCTACTTGGTTCAGAACCTACATGAAAAATATAATGTCAGCATGATATTTTTGAGATTTATAAGGAATATATAAATGTAGGTGCTCAAACTGGCAAGTACCCTGATATACCCTTGGTCATGAGACTGAGGTTCTGAGTACGAATGAGACCCCGGGATAACCCATGTACAACAATACCTAGTATGTGGTTGTGAAATAAACAATGCAAGTCCCTAATAATGTTTATTGAACTGTTAGGAACTTATATGAAATAAACATATGTAAGCTAAAATATTCCAAGTGTTGCTAATACTGTTTCACTAACATAAGATATGTACTCTAAGACTGGTAGTCAAATACTTCATGAAGAGGGGGACAGCAACTCCCCTTTTATAGGTCCTGTATTGGCAAGTTCCTGCTTGCAGAATCTTGTTGAAAATGGTCGTCATGACTCAGTTTCCCTGACCTAGATACGCTGATTTATGGAGTGTTAATGGCAAAGCTGTCAAATTATGACAGCATGACATATAGCCTCATAAGTCTAGTGTTAAAAGTTGTAGCCCCTCTGGAACATGTGGTGAACACCTGTTTCACAAGTGTGATCGACTTGCCTGAGCCCTAATCTCAAGTCCTCCGGCTACTACATAAATAGACAAAGGGTTAGAGATACCTGTGTCATAGAAGAAACAAAAGAGCATTTTACACTTATTGTTATTTTTTACTTATTCTTCCTACTTCTTGCTAAGACCTTTCTCTGATATAACGATAACGATCAACTTTATGGTAAGATAAAGTTTCAATTATAAATTCCATCTTGCTATTTACCCAATGAATGTCTAGACTTCGTTTTGTAAAATATTACCTTTTTATTCTTGTAAATTCCAATTCTGATCTTAATCACCATG
The DNA here is from genome assembly GCA_900607525.1 of Apocyclops royi. Lineage (NCBI taxonomy): Eukaryota > Metazoa > Arthropoda > Copepoda > Cyclopoida > Cyclopidae > Apocyclops > Apocyclops royi. Next base: position 11,193 of record LR051225.1, read on the forward strand.
TGAATAATGATACTGAAGATATCAATAAAACCAGACATGTGTGGAAGCTAAAAGAGTAAACACTTTTTGAGAATTCAACAGTTTTTATGACTTAACTTTTTAATGTGCAATATTCATGTGGAATAAAAAAACTTTAAAAATTTAGCTTTCTCAATACTAGAATCATTTCACATACTCTGTAATCCTCTGTTGGGTCAATATTTGCACAAACATAGTAGTGCAATGGTTTTCTGCCTGGAAAGGAGAAGATGACAAAGTTGGTCAAGATACTGATTCCCATCGTAACCATGCTTATATAGACTGTCCAGAATTCATGCTCAGCTGCAGCTGGGTTCTTTAAATGAAATATGAAGATGTATCTTGATATAATGATAGCATCAAGCAGCAAAAGGGCATTCCATTTTAAGGCATTTTTGAGAACAGACTGAGCAAAACAAAATTTCATTGACATTGGCCCATAGAAGTAGCGGCCAAGTTCGGACAACTGCATAAAGGGAACCCCTAAACTAGAGGACCAAAAAATTGAAGCCACAAGCTTGTTCATTAGAGTTCTTCTTGCATCTGACCCAAATCTTTCATACCAAATGACCCCAGAGCAGAGAATACCATTAGCTATGTCCACTAGGAAAGAAATGAAGATGGCAGTCAGTTTTGATGCTGTGTTTTCAAAGACAGCATCAAAAATCTGGTTGTTTGAAGGTCCCAAGTCATCTGAGATGTTGAGCATGCCTGTTAAAATACATATCTTAGCAAGTTCTGCAATTCATTATTGAAAATTAAATACTCGATTTTGTAATTTGAATTTTAGATTAAATTAGTTACCTTTAATTAGAATGTGCAAGACTGACAAAATCATCTCAAAGATATTACCTGCATCTTGACAAAAATTCATGACGCTTTTTACATTTAATTTTATGAAAGGTGCAAACATTAGTGTGAAATACTTGAAAGAGTGAAACTTACTGCACACTAGGATTAACAAAATTTTTCTTATACATTCACTGGGAAGTAAAATATATGTAGTCGGCGTAAGACTTGAGATTAGGGCTCAGGCAAGTCGATCATGTCTGCAGAACAGGTGTTCACCACATGT
>LR051226.1:0-12221 GCA_900607525.1 Apocyclops royi
AGAAAGAAAGAAAGAAAGAAAGAAAGAAAGAAAGAAAGAAAGAAAGAAAGAAAGAAAGAAAGAAAGAAAGAATAAATAAAAAAGAACAAAGGTAGGAAAGAACGAAAGAACATCAATTTTCCAAGTAGCTTGATTTTCTCTTCAGAGCCGAAAACAGAAAATTTTGATAATATTAGATAAAGTGAAAGTATCAAACATTTGTAGTTCAGCGATAATTTTTATTATGATTTTATTGTTTTATAGATTTAATTTTAGATCTTTTAATACGTAGCGTCATTTAACCTATTAAATAATTATACTAAGTATGGTGTTATTATGAATAAATTTTAAGCAAAGTTTTTAAAGTACATGCGTATGGAAAACATCGATCATATTTCAAATTATCGCAACTCTCATTCTGTCGCATTGTAAAAATGTCGCAGTCTCATATTGTCGGAAAAAAAGATTTGTATTTTTTAGTTTATAATGCCAACTATTCTAATCTAACCTATGTTACATATGACACAGCGACAATTTTGCATTGCGATAGTACGAAAACACCTTTTATTGTGACAATAAAGTATTACTAGTTTAACGAATTTTATTACGGATTTTTCCGTGCGAATGCCAACTAATTTTAAAAAATACTTATGGGCATACACGGTAAATAAAAATGGCCAAGGCAGAGGGGAAGAGAGAGAGTGAGAGTGAGAAGAGAGAGACAGGGAGAGAGAGAGGGAGAGAGAGAGAGGGGGAGAGAGAGAGAGAGTAAGTGTCCAAAGTGATAAAAGCCGCGGGCTGATTTGATTTCAAAGATTACACAGAACTCGAACAAACATTTTACAGATTCATTCTTATTCATTGAAGTCTTGGATATTTTCTCTTTTTAAATCTTTAAACATTATGAAACTAATAAAAATTATATTCTTACGTACAATATAATATACATATGATATATTTAAAAGTTAAAGAAGAGTTCTTCTATCAAAATATATAAGAAAATTAAAAGTACATGAAATAAAATTCAAAATTTCACTTTTAAAAGAAATAAACTTTTATTACAAATTTTTCTTCATTAAAAGTTGTAAAAGATTGATGAATTATGTCATTTATGAATTATTTTTTAAATTTCTCTCGTGAGTGGGATTCAAGCCCAGATGCAAATGTTATTATGATAATATGTTACAACTAAGTTGTCCCACCTCAATAATATAACAAAATTTTAGTAAATTATAAAACGGTGCAGCTCTTCAATTGTTACGCGAATATCCGCGTAAAATATCTTTAATGACATTGACGACAGAATGTGATCGTCTTAAGTCTCACCATTTAACTGAAAAACTATTTTTTCCTTTAAGTAAGCCCATTAATGAAGGCTTAACTTACAATCATATGGTTGACTTTAAGATGTCTGGTTGGAAGACAGTGTCCGTGTGATGTCCATAAGGATAGCGATGGTTGATGGTTGATTTTTCGATTGGAAATTTTTCGTGAGCAACATATGACGAAAGAAAGAAATAATTACAGATCCGTGCTTTCTTGAAGGAAAATTTTAACAGGGTAGCTAAAAAGAAATTTTCTTTTATTTAACAGTTTTTGAAACACACTGTCACTTCACAATTCAGTGACTCAATTTTGTGTAAAATTATTTCGTAACTTTTTCGCGATTTATCAGATTTCATTTTTTTTTAAATCTTTGAATTTCAAAATACAGATTCAGAAAATGTATTTACAAATGCTTTTTTTAAATATTACGAAATTCGCACGAAAATCGTAATGTAATTCTCACGAAAATCGTAACAAAATTCTCCAGTATAAGTAAAAACTTTCAGCTAATATTTGAGTACATATTCTTAATGAATTAAAGATTAAAGATTTTTTTCGTAAGATTTTCCCAAGATTTCGTACGAACTTTGATAAATTCCTTCCACGCTTTTACTCAATCTTTGATTTAATTCACATTATAAATAATTAATGTTTTGAAAAAACAACAGACAGAGGTTTTTTTTTGAATAAATTCAAAATTTTCAAAATACTGGAAATTCTTTTGGTAACAAATAAATCTTTATAAAACAGAATAATTTCAAAAAAAAAAAAAAAAAAACATGAAAGTGAGAAATGAAGAGTAGATGAAAATTTTGCTTTTGGCAATAGATATTGATCACTGCTAGAAAATTCTAAATTAAAATTTCAAAAAAATTCTGATATGTGATTAATTTTTATTTCGAATAATGTTTGAATTAGTAGAATTTGTATGACAAATTTAAGCAGTTTCTGTATAACAATTACTTGTTGATCACCATTTATACTTAAATATATTTTTACTGAATTTATACTTCTGGCTTAACTAACATATGTCAAACATTCATTATAATTTCTTTAACTCAACTAAGATTATTATCTTAATATTTTAACTTAAGGTGGAAAGAGTTTCAATCGATAGTTCAAAAGTTTAGTGATGCTGTCCAAGATGAAAAGAGATAAAATTTCTTCTGCCATTTCAAATTATCTCTGTTTTTGTCCTTCTTTTTTTCTTTCTTTCTTTCTTTCTTTCTTTCTTTCTTTCTTTCTTTCTTTCTTTCTTTCTTTCTTTCTTTCTTTCATTCTTTCTTTCTTTCTTTCTTTCTTTCTTTCTTTCTTTCTTTCCTTCCTTCCTACTTTCTTTCTTTCTTTTCGTTTCTTTTTTTGGATTTCTATTCATTTTTTTGGCAAGATGCCATTTAAAACATGCGTGAAAATTTTTGCCATTTTGTGTTAAAATATGCATAGAGTTGACAAAGCTGTGCTTTAAAGTTTCTTTTTTTCAACAAAATAACATATCAACACAATAAATATTTAATCGTACTATTCAGTCTAGATATATTATTCACCCTATCTTCAGTTCTACGATGATTGTGACCAACAAAACACACAAAAAAAATTTTTTTTAAAGAAAAACTTTAAGCTTAGAGATGTTATGTAATTCTCACTAAAATAAAACATTTTTAATTGATGAAAGTTCCTTATGATTTCACACAAAAATTTAAGAAAATTTACCTTCGGCAATTTTTTAATATATTTCTTTTGAAAATGTTTTAGAAATAAAGTTTTGCTGTCATTAAGGATTTTGAATGAAAATATTTCATTTTATGTCTATTCTATTTTCATTAAAAATGACTCTATTGAAAAATGTTTCAATTATATAATTTCATACTGAATTTGCATTATAATAATTAAAACAAACTTTTCTTAAGTTACAAATTGCAAGTTAATAAGAACTGTACATTGATTTCTTATCATTTAAAAAATATCTAACATCATTTCTATTGTCCAATATCTAGTTAAACTTAAAAAAAAATAGAAAATTTCTATGAGATATTGTGCAATCATGTTCTAATGCTTGTATCAGAAAGTAATTATAAGAAAATTACGACATGACTTGACTTAATTCACAATAAAATCCACTGACATGTTACGCTAAGCTTACACTCTAATTTTTTTTCTATTTCTATACATTACATCTTTTCAAATGTTTATCTTTTCTTTCTCTTTATCTCTTTGTCAACTTCCTGCCTCTTTTGTTTTCCATTAAATTTTTATCAAAGGTCAATCAATATTTTTCAAAAGATTTTCCTTTGTCTACCTTTTCATTAATTTCATTTTGGAAAAAAAAACTATTTAAGATCTATTTGAATTTTTTAAAAACAATATTTCTTATATTAAGACTAATGTAGAGCAAGCGATAGTATTAGTCTAGCTTGTTGCACAAGTAAATTTATTTTTCACTTTTTATGAAACAGCCTAAGCTAGACCTATCGACTGAGGCTTATGATAGAAATGATTTATGCTTATATACATCTCTAGTATCAATATTTATCATATATAGAATGTGTACATATATTGTTTTTAGTTTATGCTATTCACGTACAAAGTTCAGTATTAAGTTTAATTTTTTTTTCTTTTCTTTTTCTTTTCTTTTTCTTTTCTTTTTCTTTTCTTTTTCTTTTCTTTTTCTTTTCTTTTTCTTTTCTTTTTCTTTTTTTTCTTTATGTTTTATCTTTTAGTTCTTTTCTTTACTTTTTTTGCAAATACTCATTGGTTCTTTTTATTTCTCTTTCACTTTATCTATTCATGTGCTCAACTTCAAAAAGTGGGTTCATAAATCGAACGTCAGATGTTAAGAGAAAAAAAATTTCACTTTTACTTTCAAAAAGAGAGAAAAAAATTTAGAATGAAACACTTTCCAACTTTCGTAAGATTAATAATGATTTTCTCCAATCGTTTTGATTCGTCAAGCTTCTTTCAGACGAAAAGTGTAACTCGATCCATCTCCAAAAATATTTTATGCTGATTTGAGAAATTAGATTCGTTGCATTAACATTAAACCTCAAATTTACTTTTATCATTTTATTTGCTAGAGTTTTATAATAATATATAGACTTTAAAAGCAAAAATAAATATTTCTTAGAATTTTTAGAAAATATATATTTAAAAGAAAAAATATTTCACAATATTTTTACTTTTGAAATAGATTTATCACGATAACAACAGCGATATAAAAATATCACTGTAGTACCTTAAAAATAAAATTCAATATTTAAAAAAAATTATTTTGAGAAGTGAATTTACAACTGATAATTTATATTATTATATAAACATAGATTTCTATGAATGCAAATGAAAAAGTACGAATTGTTTCTATATTGCTTTGCTACAAAAAGTATAAACAAATGTGTATCACATGCATTGAAAAATGATACGGAAAGTAGAAATAAGGTGAGGCCATTTTGAGTCTCATTAATCATTTCTCGTAAAAACCATCTTCGATTTCGACATTGCAAAGATCGACTGAGGAAATGATTTGTCATCCTATTCTAATTTAGAAAAAAAAGTCTCATTTTGTCAAAAAAAAATTTTTGTGTTTAAGAAATAAAAATAAAAATAAAACAGGATACCTAAGCTAATGTGCAAATAATTCTTTAAGAAAATAAAGTATATTAAGACTGAATGATAAGTTATTTATAGTTTTTTAAATATATTACTTCTATTAAAATATCTTATAGATTATTTAAATATATTGACAGGTAATGTAATTAACACTCTTATGTGTTTTTGATGTAGCAAGAAACATTTAAAAAACAAAAGTTTTTTTAATAACTAGAAATATATTATTCTATTCCTTAAAGAGAATTGAAAAAAATTTAAAAAAATTAAAAAAAAACTATAAGTAATTTATACCAGGAAGAAGAAAGCTTGTAAATTTTGTCTCATTTCCCAATCAAAAATTTAAAATAAACTTTTACAATCTGTTGAAACAATTTTCCCGGAAAACAATTTTTGCGTCAGAGTTACGCCTTAAAAACGATTTTCTCTTTTTCAGTTGACAAAAATGAAAAAAGAATAATTTGCATTTAATGGTAGCTTGGAACAGTGGTGCCAGATCTGGTGGAATTGCCCAAACTAAAATTTGTTTGTTTGACGTTGTCTATTAGGTCTAGTGCTGCCAGCAATGTGATGAAATTTTTATCGTAAGTTGAAAAATAGTTTGAAACACAGAAGTAACGACTTCCGATTAAGAAATTCCACCAGATTTATCAACACTGATGCTATATTTGGTGTAATTTACAGGTATCAAAATAGTAATAGTAAAAAAAGGAACATTTTAAAAGAAAAACGTCAATTTTTTGTTTAGTTTTTGGGGAAATTTTGGCAGTGCCAGCTCAAATATTGTCTACATTTGAATTTCACGAATCAAATTTACGATTCATAAACATTCCTATTCAAAATATTTAACCAGAAATGAAGCAAACTTTTGTAAAATTAAATATCTTTTCAATATCAAAAGAATAAATAATTAAAGTCATTAAAAAATTTCAACTTATGAAAAATTTATAAAATTTGTAAAATGACTGTCTAATTTTACATTTTTCAAAATTTTATTTTTTCTAGGTAAGAAAATTTCTTCCAGTGGTTTTAACCAAACTCAAGAAAGGTCAACAAATTTTTCACAAAAGATCTTAAGAAAAATTTAGAAATATTCATAAGTCTTACCATTAAATATCTTAGATATATTTATTAGTTTTTAAAAGTTTTCTTTTATAGATAAGAATTAAATTTCCATAAAATTCCGTAAGACTTGAGAAAGAATTAATGATAAATTTTGATTAACAAACATACTTGAAATTTATGTTCGTCGAAGAGGTTTCATGTTGTCGCAATCTCCATAATGTTGCAATGCAAGATTGTCGCAATGTCAGTCTGGTGCCCTCGGCGAGGATACGAGCATTGCGACAAAGAAGAATTATGACCATTAAAACTTTTTTCTCTTGTCCTATTCTAGAAAAAAGCTTTAAAAATATTAAGAATCGTTAAGATACTTTATTAACGTAATTTGGCTTCTAAAATTTAGTTGATAAGTTATTTCCATCACATAATTTAGCTTTTAAAAATATTCATTTTCATTTTTTTTCTTGGTAAAGTTAAGTAACATCTTTTGACAGGAGGTTTGAAATTTCACCTGCATTGATGAAAAGCTTCTTCTGGCTACTCTGTTATACGAAACTAATTAGACATCTTGAGAGAAAATATAACTTCTTTCTTTTTGAAAAAAACATATTTTTGGGGAATTGTTAAATTTATCAGTGGTGCCAGATTTGTGTGAAATTTTGTACAGCTGGAACTACATAGCACTTAAGTTTTGCTTTGGTGTTTGGTGAAATTTAGAGGTGACTTCTGGCAGCACTGAGCATTTTAATTTGTCATTGTGAAAATATGAAAACATAAAAAAGCAACGATAAAGTTCTAGTTGTATTAAAACACTAAAGAAAAAAGCAATACAAACTGTTTCCGTATGAATAAAAAAGAAAGTTTCTTTAAGAAATAAAGAATTTTTTTAACAAAACGGCGAGTCATTGTAAAACCGAATTAACAAAAGATTTTTTTGACCCACGAGTTGTTCTAATCTTTAGACAAAGAAAAAAAATTTACACAAATCATTGAAGACTTGATTTTGGTAAATTTGAAGCACAATAGAGAAATTCAAAAAAAGTTGTTTTCCAAGTTAATAATTTTGACATTAAAATTAAGTAAGAATTCGCTACTGTAAATTAAAAAAATGGATTAAATAATGAAAATGTAAAATTAAATTATTATTTCGATTTTAAATTGAATTTAAAAAAGCATTATAATTAACTTAGTGACGAAATTGTTTGAATTTATAAAATTATAAAATGAATATTTTGCAAATTTATTGACTGCATTCAAATGAAGATACCTCAAAAGTATACATAAATAAATGTATAAGGGTCTGGTGGAAAGGGGGGGTTGGGTATTCTTATTATGAGTATATATACTTTTAACAAGGGTGGGGAGTTAAACCCCTACCCCCGGGATTAGAAAAAAGAAAAAAAATGTTATTTCTTTGTTGAACCCTTCATATATAGTAGTTTAACATTTATTGTGTAAATGTATTTAAAATGAATTTAAAAGTATGATATAGTAGCTTGCAGATAAGAATGTCAGAAATAAGATTGAGTATTTGTAATTATATGGCCTATTCATTTTCAAATATGATCTTCTGCCCTCCCACGGAGTCCTACAGTGTCAAATCCACCTCAATATTGTACATGGAGTCAACTTATCAAAAAATAATTGGCAAAATTGACAAAAAAGTTTCAACGCTTTCGCCATTTAAATAACTCTTACATAATTTACCGTTTTACATTTTTTTCGATATGTCGAAGTTGACTCTATGTAAAATGTATACATTCACCATCGCTAGTGTCACCTCTCCCGCGACCATAATTTTTGTGTGCCCGGTAGCTCGGGATGTATTGTGTGACCCACGGGGGAGGTCTCCTTAACATCTACTACAAGCAACAAGTATTTTTTTTTAATCTCAGTTGATTTTATACGTCACAAGTAACAATTATCATTTTTTTAAAGGAAGAAAAGAAAAATTTCTCAATGTAAACAGATCAGCCATTTCTTTCTAATTTTTTTCTGGAAAGATCTTTTAAGTAAAATTATCAAGTAAGATTAAACGTGCCATTTTTACCTAACTTAAATTAAAATTATCTTTAACGACAGATTAATGTGCTAATAATAATGTTTATCTCAATTATTGACTGTCAGTTTGATAATAAATAAAAATTATGTTACGGTTAGATATGTTAACATTAAGTTCTTAAATTAATCCTTAATTATCAATGAAAAACACATGTTTCTACTTATTTGATTACATAAGAGATTACTTAGAATTACTTTTTTGTGAAAAAAAATCCTTCAGGGTTTAGAAAAAAAATTATGTAGCAGAAGAATTTCTAAAAAATTCGAAATTGATTTTCTCCTTCTTGAAATATCAATACAGATTGTGTGATAACTTTCAACTATAATGAAATTGTTCCAAATGCCTTCCAGATAAAAGAAATAAGGAAAAGAAAGTAAAAGAAAGTAAAAAGAAACTTTAAAGGAATACTAGATGCTAGATAGATGTTTACACTGACAAAAATAGATGAATAAGAAAGAAAGAAGGCAAGAAAAGAAGGAAAAAGAAAGAAAAGGAAAGAAAATGAAAGAAAAAGAAAGAAAAAGAGAGAGAAAGAGAGAAAAAGAAAGAAAGAGAAAGAAAGAAAAGGAATGAAAAAGAGAGAAAAAGAAAGAGAAGAAAGAAAAAGAAAGAAAAAGAGAGAAAAAGAAAGAAAAAGAAAGAAAAAGAAAGAAAAAAAATAAACTTGACTGAATTCATAAAACCGAATGAGAAACATAAAATGAAACTGATATCCATGTTGGAACCTTTCTCACGGAGTTTACATTGACAAATTACAAATGTGACATGAGAAATAAAAACAGAAATTTTTCAACATTTTTTTTCAATGATGCTTTGTAGATCTCATAAAAAATTTTTAGAAAGTTGTGTATAGTTTATTATTAATTTTTAAAAGTAAACTTAAATTAAAACATAGGTTATTAGTTTTCAAAATAAAAGCCGATTTTGGAAAACTAACTAGGCTACATGGCATAATGGTTACAGTGAATGGCTCACAATCAGAAGGTTCCAGGTTAGAGCCCCCACCTGAGACAATAGACAGAGGATGGAAGAAATGGAGAGAAAAAAAACCCAGAAAAAACAGACATTCTTTTTCATTTATTAAGCTGAAATGGATCTGCGTTTGTCATTTGGGTTGTCCCCTTAATAGATGGATATAATGTATATTGATCCTTGGGTCGAACTAAATGAATTGAATTGAATTGAAAATACCAAAGGGGAAAGATGAAAGTTCAAAACTTTTTCTCTGAAACGGGACTTGAACCAAGTGCTATTTGACCACTTTGTTAAATAACAAATATATATTCAATTATTATTAGTACTGAATTACAAAGATGTGTATGCAGGTCTAGTCTAAAATTGTTACACTTTCCAAATTGTCAAATTATCACAAATTTGGTTTATTAAGTTTAAATAAACTTACCAAAGCTAAACTATTAAACTATGGTCACCCCTTTTCGAGAATATGTCATTGCAGCAATATGGAAATTGCGACTATACGAAACCACCTTGATGTAGGTATGAGGACAAATCATTGCCAATTGGCGAATTTTTGTTAAATTTTATGTGATCAAAAACCCAGCATTTTCATTGGAATATTCATTAAAATGAACTGAAACAGACTTTGGACATAAATCAAAGGTATATGGACTTAAAAGCTTATGCCTCCTACATATCCTTACCAAGTTTTATTTCAATTTGAAGACAAGATCATACAAAATTTTGACCCGGACTGAAGCCCATGTTGATCACAAGCTTCCAGTCATTTTAGCATTCAAAAAACCACCACATTTTTTAACTTTAAAATTCTCATAAGTCTGGTGTTCATTATGAACTAAACATAGTTCTGGTATTATTTTGTTTCATTTTTCAAGATTAAAAGGAGTGTTTCATTTAGAGAATCATATCTAGACTTTGAATTTTTTGTCCTCATACCTACTAGATGTGTAAGGTACCTACATATTTTCACTATCTTTGTAAAAAAAATTGGAGCATTTTTTTTTGTTGCACAAAAAGATGACTTTAGAAAACCAAAAAAAAATGAAAAGAAAAGAAAAAAAATTCTTAGGAAAATTGTCAATTCATTGAAGAACAGTTTAGTCTCAAACACTTCTAGTTGACAGTTGATCCCAGGTAATGACTTGCACATTTTTTCCAGAGCAACTGTTCACTATTCAAAAAGTTTCCTAATGTGATTTCTTGCTTGTAATCGTCTTAAGAATCGAAGATTTCAGGTGGCTTTGAAATTGGGGGTAATTGGAAAAAAAAAATATAAATTTTTTTTCCTCATAAAATATTTTTTTTTCGAATACTTCAAAAAAGATTTGTTTTGTAATTTCTTTTAATTACATCTGATTTGTATATATTTATTATAATTAAGATGATTTATGTAATTATAGACTAATTTCTTTTATTGATAATTGTATCACGAATCGCTAGTTTTTTATATTAAATATCATTTATATGCATTTGTTTACAATAATTTCATATAGTAAAAACATTTCAATATGACATAATTTTGGCAACCTTTTTTTGGACCAAAGTAGGTTAATTAAGTTGCAACGTTTTTAATTTTTTTCTGTTTGAGGCGTTCTATTTCTTCATCTGACACTGTGGGTGTATAATTATTTCGAAAAATTGATTATGTTGACTCGATGCATTTTTCCGACAAATAAAATTTTCCTCATTAAGTCATTCAGGCCCAGTGTTGCCAGATATGACCCAAAATTTCTAACAAAATCTGAACAATTTAAATTTTTTTTCTATCTTAAATACCTTTTTAGTTCCCATCTGATCTAGAAGATCTGGCAACAATGTTCAGGCCCAATAATTCATAGTTGTCTTGCATAAGCTGTCTTAATTCAATAAAAAAGCAGAAGTTCTTTTAATTGTAGACTGGTCTAACTTTTCCATCCATTCAGGCCTTGAACATTTATAGATGCCATAAAAAATTATGGCTAGATCTGGTGGATTTCCCCCAAAAAAATGAACATTTTGCGTTTCAGAGAGACATACCCAAAAGATATATTCTGGTGGATTTTTGTTGTCATTTCAAGCAATACTGGCTTTAAGGCACACTGGCCCTCAAAGGGTTAGGAACGATTTTCAATCAAAAATAAATCTTCGTTTTAAGTCAAAAAGGGTATGACAATTCTAAATAAATAAAAAAAGATTTCAAAATTTTGTTTAAGATTTACATTTTATTGAGAATTAAAAATTTTTTTATCATTATTCCTATTAAAAGATAAACCGTTAAATTTTAGAGTGTTAATACCTAATCAAGTTTTTTTTTTAATTTGCCCCAAAATAAACAAAATTTAAATTAAGGAATGATTAAGAGAAGATTGTTTGTTTATCCTCTAGTCAACACATCTCAATATTTTTCATTTCAATCATTTTGATAATTAAATAAATTACCTAATTATTGAAAGTTTATTATTGTTTGGTGGAATTCCCTAAGATAACTTCTTCTATATAATAAGACTTTAACAAAGATGATGCATCAGTTCTAAAATTTTTGGTGGAGTTTTTATTTCTGGCAACGCTGGTCATGCTTTTCAAAGTTAAATCCTCTGTTACTAGATTTGGTGGAATTCCCAATTTTTTATACCTATGTTAAAATGGGACTTCATATAGACTTTGGTCAAATTTTGGTCTAAAATCAATCATAATTCTAGCAACATTGGTCACATCCAATTTATATTCTACAAGACATTGGCTGATATCTTCGTGAGTCGCCTCATCTCAAAGTTGAGATGAAATGTCGAGAAAACATCATTTTTTTTCTCAATATTTCATACCTCTCTCATCTCAAATTTGAGATGAGACAACCTACAAAGATATTAGATATTATTTAATCGAATTCTCTTTAAAAAAAGTTGTGTGTTTGTGATCTCACAAGATGTGAAAGTGATGGCAACTCCCCGCTGTGAGTTGCCCCTATGAGCATCATATCTACAGGTTGTATAAAAAGTCCATTTTCAGGGTGCTTCACACAACTAGTAAATAAAATATTTTTTAGAAATGTCGTCTCATTCATTTTGAATCATGATTGAAAGTTTTTCGCACAGGAAGGGTCTCGAACCTAGGTTCCTATGATCTAGAACCACTCTAAATATTTATATATATCCATGTTGCCCCGGGGGGGGGGGGGCGGGGGGGGGGGGGGGGGGGGGGGGGGGGGGGGGGGGGGGGGGGGGGGGGGGGGGGGGGGGGG
>LR051228.1:0-12163 GCA_900607525.1 Apocyclops royi
GCGTTTAACTCCTGCCGCGTACAACCCATGCCTTTTAAACGCAACATGAGCTTTCAAATGATCCTCACCAAGGATCGAAACGAGAAGCGTCGTGAAAATCACAAGAAGCTTCATTTTTCACTGAAAAAAGTTTATAAAATTGTCTTTTGAGTTCAAAATTGTCCTTTAATCTTCCAGTAACTCTTCACTATCATTCTAGGCACTTAAACGTAACGAATCATCTCTTCGACAATAATTTCTAGTGTTTGACGCAGGTGTTATGTCATTATCTAAGCTTCATTGTCAACCTAAGTGCTTCATTTCTTCACCTCTCAACACTGAGGGCTTTATAAGCACTCGGAGCGTTCGGAGCTCTCACCTGATAGTTTCCAGTTGCTACATCTTTGTTAGCAATGGAGTTACTTACAGTTCAGGAATGCCTAATCGAGTTGGCCACCTCGATTTAGGCTACAAATTACAATTTCGGTTTCTTCAATGAAATCTTGCTCCTTTTTTAATTTCATCTTTGACAGGTCTTCTCGAGCTTACATCACTTTTTTCACACAATTAATATTTACTGAGGTGACTATTTACAATTTTTTCTTTATTTACATTTTCATCTCGTTTGGCAACCCTGTTTTGTTTACGTACGGGGTTGCTCTTCGGGCTGCCTGGCTTGCAGAGTGATGACAGCATGCCGTTTAGCGAGGTACAGCATGTCTCGTAGGATTTCCAGCTCTCGAGTGGAGAACGCCCAAGAGCTGTTTCGGGAGATCATTTCAATCAACGACATGTACTCCTGCATCTTGTCGATCAACCTCTCTCTTTTTTGTGACTCGGTATCCAGTCTTTCAAGTGCTCTCTCTCTCGCACGTCTTCGTGCATTCTCGTGCTGTCTTATTGTGTCGATCATTTCGCCTCAGCCAAACACTCTGGGCCGAGCTGTGTCCTGCCTTGGCCTTGCTCCGGCTGACTGTCTAGCGAGCTGGGGCGAATCGAGTGGTACGGGCAATGGTTGAAAGGGTCTAAGCTCACGCAACCTCCTATGGTGCTCTTCGTCCTGCCTGTCTCCTATTTCGACGTCTGTTTGCCTGTCGGCTCCTTCCTTGCCCTGGCAAGGGGTCCATGTAAACCGAGTCGAGTGGGTCATCTTCATAGTTGTCCAGTTCTGCTCCTGCTGGCAAAATATTTTCTCTTACAGCTGCAGGTCTTGCGTCTTGTGATCTTGCTGGTGTAGGAGGTGGTGGTATCATGTGCGGTGGGAGCAGTTGAGCTCCCGTCCTATTATTAACCGGTATGATCAATTCGTCTTCATTCCAGTCGTCGGCAGCGTTGGCTGGGACTGAGGCCGTTGGGGCTGTTGTTGCCACTGAAGTTGTACGAGCCATGGTTGTGGTTGTACAAACACGTGTACCGTCGGTTCCTTCTCTCAATCTCAGTAGCTACAACGCTACCTGATTCAATTCTTCCCTCGTCTGTGCTTCTAATGGTGGATCTGATAGAGTTCTTCTCTGCGGTGACCAGCTTTCTTCGTCAAAATCTCTTTCTGAATTAGCTCTTTGACTCATCGCAACTTCTTCGTACGTTGGTGGCCTTGTAGCTTCCCTGTATGACGGAGGTCTATTTTGTTGTCTTCGTCCAGAGTTTGAGATTCGAAGATATCTCATACTGAGTTTTCTAGGAAGTTTTTCTTTCGAGTCTTGAAGCCAAACTGTTTCGCTGTGAAGCGTCGATTTTTGCTGACTCATGCGATGACCTCTTCGCTGAACTTCGGTTTCTGTTGCACGGAGCTTATTAATTTCTTTAAAATCTTTTTTCATTTTTTAATTGCTTCGCTCCCCCGTCCCTCTCCCCCAGTGGAAAAAGTTTTAAACATGGACGTCCTAATTTACTGGAGTCAACATGGATATCTATTTCAAAAAGGATTCTGGGATCAACACACCTTGGACAAGTATTGTTTTTCTGGCAACCTCTATTTTTACCTTGGCCTTGTGAAATTTGTGCAAAATTTACATTACAGAAAATTTTCAATGAGGCTCAAATTATTGATTGATCTAATAAAGGTGCCTTGTGGTGTGATTATTTCTACATCCCTAATCAACTTGTCAGGACCTGGTGGCAGAACTCTAATAATTCTGGCTAGCTTCCAATCAAGAAATGGACCTTTTTCATTTATAAGTACCATTTTACCTAGTAAGTCTAGCTCTTTTGGCTCTGTCCATTTTTGTCTGATTTTTAGGGAGTTAAGATAGGTGTGTGACCACAGATCCCAAAAGTTTTTAAGAACTTGTTTTCTCTTCTTCCACTGGTGTGTATAATTTACATTGGGCGCCTTTTTGGGAAGCGGCAAGACATACAAGGGCCTGCCTAAATTCAATTCGGCTGGTGTAACTGCCTTCAACCCGGTCTGTGAAACTTCACTCAATGGTCTAGAGTTAACAACTGCTTCAATTTCAACAAGAATAATTTCAAGCTGGCTGAATGTCAATGCATGACCTTTCGTTATTGCCTTCAGAGGACGTTTCGTTGTGGCCACCATACGCTCAATAATTCCTAATTTGTGGGGAGCTAGCGGGACGTTAAATAACCATTCAATGCCTTTCTCTCTAGCAAATTTTGAAACTTTTGACCATTTAATGGACGCAAAAACTTGCTTTAATTCCTTGTTAGCAGCTACAAAGTATTTACCGTTATCTGAATAAATTATTGAAGGCAAACCTTTTCTTGCAGCAAATTTTCTAAAGGCATCGAGGAACGAATCGGTCCCCTGAGAAGGCATTAGTTCTTAATGTACACCTTGAGAAAAGAGACATGTGAAAATTACTCCGTAACATTTACGATTGGCTTGCTTTGATTGCTCAGATTGCTTTACATACAATGGTCCAAACAAATCACAGGCTACGACTCGGTAACAGGAAGGATTATCAATTCTGTTTGAAGGCAAGTTAGCCATTTGTTGCTCTAACGGTTTAGGCTTAAGGCAACCTTTTTGAAAACATTTTAACAAAATTCTTTTCACTTCGACTCTCCCACGTGTCAAATAAAATTTCTGATTAATTAGATTCAAAACAAAGTTCGAACCCGCATGATAATATTGAACGTGGAGTTTCAAAATAAACAATTCGACTAATCTGTTGTGATGAGGCAAAACGAGTGGCCTCTTTTCGTCGAACTTTTTTGTATGCGAATAGTCGAAGCGAGTAATTGTCCTTAACATTCCTTCCGAGTCTAGCCATAGATGATGTTTTTTCAAACTTGAATTCTTTTCAATTTGCTGACCATTTTTTAAAGCTCTAATTTCTGCAGTGTAAGCAGACAGCTGTATGCACTTAAAAATAAATGTCTCAATTTTTGTATCTTCAGCAACTGAGCAAGCACATTTTCAATACATTTTAAATGAAGGGTGTCCCATTCTCAAGATGTAACAAAATTTTGAAATTAATTGTTGCCAGCTCGAAATCTTTTTGGTAATTTGGTCCAGGAGATCAGTTTGTTTTTCGACAAGTTTTTGTAAGAATAAATCTGCAATATTTATCTCCTCAATATCCTCAGTCGTTTCTGTTTCAATTTTTTGTTTTAATGGCCATTTGGAAATTTTTTCTTTCAAAAAGTCAGGACCCGACCACCAGAGTTCACTTTTAATGAGTTCATTTACTGAGGTCACGCCTCTGCTTGCTAGATCAGCCTGGTTCAAGTGGGTTCACACATGATGCCAATTATTTGTATTTGTTTTTCCTTCAATTTCCTTTAGTCTGTTGCCGACCCAAGTTTTAAACATCTTTGAACCCTTTTTTAACCTCTGCAAATTGATCATGCTATCGGTGAAGCATAAATAATTTAATTTTCCATAAAACGGCTCTAAGCCAGTTTTTACATACTCAATTAATCTCGAACCAATCAGCATGGCTAGCAGCTCAAGTCGTACAATAGTTAACTCTGGGGTCAGTTTCTATGCACCAAATTTAACTGGAGCTACTCTTGCCTTTGAAAAAACGAGTTTTACAGTGTTTGTTCGGTTGCTATACTGAGTTACAAGGTACACCACAGCTCCATAAGCTTTTTCACTAGCGTCGCAAAAGACAACTAGGCATCGGTCAGTTATCTTTCCATCGCAGTCTAGGCGTCTGGGAATTTTAATTTTTTCCAAATCTTTTATGCAAGCTCTATATGTGTCCCAATCTTTTTGTAAAGTTTCTGGCAACGGATCGTCCCACATCATTTGAAAAGACCAAAGAAGTTGAAATAGCAATTTAATTTGCAAGATGAAAGGGGAGATCATTCCCATGGGGTCAAATAATTTTGCTACTTTAGACAAAAAAGACCACTTGGTGTCTATCCCAATTAATAAAATAAGGTCGATTAAATTAAATATGAGATAAATACGAGAAATCTTTGCAGCACTCACTCGTCAGCAGGCAGTGCCTCTGACAACCTGGCCATGATAATGTACATTACATCAAATGGGGAGTTTTGAACTGACTTGTGGAAACTGGTGTTATAAGAAAACATTAATGGTGTGACCTAGGTTTCCCAATTTAGAGTATTACTTTCCACTACTCCAATGAGGTAATTGGCAATTCTTTTGTTTGCATCCTTGGCCTGGACATTACATTGTGGTAGTTGGGCTAATGTAGTGTCATGTTTAACCTATAGCAGATGAAATAGCTCTTTTGATAATTGGTTTGAGAACTCTTTTCCTTGATCAGTGATAATTTCTATAGGGATTCTGTATCTGCAAATCAAATGACTGAACAAGGCACTAGCCACAACTAATGCTTGCTTGTTTGGTATGACCTCCAATTCAATGTACTTGGTAATGACATCCGTAATCATCATGATATATTTACCTTTACCTCTTTCACTCTTCAATGGCCAGAACAAATCAGAATGTATTCATTGGTTTGGTTCAGTACATTGTGGCAATGGTGTGAGCAATGAAGGAGGATGTATGTCATCCAACCTCATCATTTGGCTATGTTGGCAAGAACGGAGGTGCTGTGCGATATTGTCATCCATACCATTCCAGTAGTAAGAATCCTGGATCCGCTTTTTGGTCTTCAATACTCCAAAATGACCAGCTACGATGTGACCATGGGCTTCACTTAAGATTAATGCTCTCATGCCATGAGGTGCCAGAATGACATTGCGAGGAGTTTGGCATGACAATCTTTTCCAGATGATGCCATTCTCCACAAAACAATGTGCTTGGTTTCTCATGACTAATTCTTTCAAGGTCTCTTCTCCAGGAATCATGTAATTGGTAAGGTACCTATACAGTGCCATCAATTTGGGGTCTTCCCTTTGCCTAGCTGCTATGTCATCTGATTTAGTTTAATGGAAGCAACAATGTGATGACTGATAAAATTGGCTGGCATCTCAGCTCCTTTTTTACATTTGATCTCAAAACTAAATTCATTCCTGAGCTGTTATAGTTGATTCAATGTACAAGTGTGTACCTTTCCAATATTTTCTAGTGGTTTATGGTCACAGTGCAGTACAAAATGTTGTTCCTTTAATTATTCTACAAAATGCTCCATTTCCAATACATACAGCAGATGCATCTCCATCGGGAAGGCTGTGTAATTCTGTTCATACAAAGTCAGAGCCCAGCTGGGATTGGCAATTACTTGGTGATTTCTGTATTCATCAACTTGGGTTAAGACTGCCCCAAGTCCTACTGGGTGTTTGTCATCTCCTAGAGCAGCATCCATGATGAGGGCATAAGGGCATCAATTCCTAGGATAATCATTTACAGGAGCTGAGAAAAGGATAGATCTTAGTTCCTTAAAAGCTTTCGGTGCCTCAGGGGGAAGCTCTCCAGTTTTCCCATCCAACCCCTTAAAGGTGAGACAGTTCAACAGGGCTGCTATTAATGAGAAATTTTGCATGAGATTGTGGAAGAAATTACACAATCCGATGAAACTTTTGACCTCTGTAATGCTCGCAGGTGGAGGGCTGTCTCTGGTGGCATGTAATTTGTCCTTTCCGGGGGCTGAAAACATGCTGGACTTGGTGTGAGACCCAAATACATAGTTGACCTGTTGACTACCAAACTCACATTTTTTTCACATTCGCTTGCAAATTGTGCTCTCTTAATTGTTGAAATAGTGATTTTAGTGTGACTAAGTGTTGTTGATGGGAGTGGTCATGTACAATTAGGTTGTCTATGTATACAATGATATTTTTTATCCCTTTGACCACAGCTTCTACTAGCCTTTGAAAGGAGCTGGGACAGCCCAACAGGCCCATGGCACTAGCTATCCACTCAAACTGTCCCATACCTGGTACTATGAAAGCAGTGTACTTATGACTTTTGGGATGCAACATCATATGCCAGAATCCTGATGTTAAGTCTAGTGTAGATAAATTGTTTGATCCAGCTCGACCAATTTCATTGATGCACTCAATGATGTCCTTCATAGAATATATGTCAATGTGGCTATTTGCATTGAGAGCCCTAAAATCCTGCACAGCTCTTAAGCCTCCATCTTTTTTCTTGACCAGAAAAAGTGGGCTGTTGTACTTACTCCACACCTAACTTCAGTCAATTAACTTTCTCAACCTCCTGTTCTATGTATTGCTTGTTAATATGTGGTTCGTCATTTTTTAAATGGATCTCATGCTGAACCAAGTCATAACATCCAAATAAGCTTGGCCTCGGGAGTTAGTTTTAATGAGGCCAGGTGTACCTGTAATTCCCCAGTGTGCAGTAGAATATATTGTGCTAGGTAGAGTCAGATTTTCCTGTGGTCTTACTCCTTGTTCCATAATCTGATTGACTTTAACAATTTGGTTCTGCATTGGTTCCACTGTGATTTCCCCTGCGATGGTGGTGATACCACATCTCCATTGGCTTTGATTTTGGAAATAAAACTGCTGTGTTTCAGTACATTATTTTAGTTTAGTGGCATGTATGAAATTAATCCCAATAATGACTCTTTCACTGCGATTTCTTACTACCACAAATAGATATACAAACTTAACCCCTAATACAGGGTGCGGAAGGGATCATGCATGCTTTTGCAAATTTTAATAAGAACTAACCATACATGAACCAAAAAATGGAGAAAAAAATCTACTGTTTTATTTATCAAGATACATGATAAATAAGAGAAATTAGTCAATCAGATCTCAATTTTTCTCAATGACAGCCCCCAGGTGGCCTCTAAAGGCTCAACAGGTGTTGGTGATCTATGCAGTTGAGAGTTTGTCCCATTCCTCCACAATAGAGGCCCTGTGACATCTCTGGTTTGGATGGGAGTTCTTAAATGCCTGTGGCTCTAAAATGCTCCCTATATCATAATCCAGAGGATAAAGATCAGGGGTGTTATAAGGCAATTTCTCTTTAAAAAAGCAACATGCCAAATTGTTGGTGAGGAGCATCATCAATACCTGTCAAGCCTTCAGAGGCCACCAGGGGGCTGTCATTGAGAAAAATTGAGATCTGATTGAATAATTTCTCTTACTTATCATGTATCTTGATAAATAAAACAGTAGATTTTTTTCTACATTTTGTGTTCATGTATATGAAAAAATGGGTGTCGAAAAAAGGGTTGTCAGAAAAATGGGTTGTCAGAAAAAGGGTTGTCAGAAAAGTGGATGTCAGAAAACTGGGTGTCAGAAAAGTGGGTGTCAAAAAAATGGGCTAGAGCCCATTTTCGTGGGGGCTAAATCATGGCGGCTTCAGGATGTTAAGCTTGGCGGGAACCATTTTTACATGTGTTAGGTTTACAAAACTTAGGACAACTTCCTTTCCTCGGGCACTTAACATTCCATCCGCATAAAAAAACCTGGTCTGTGTCATCTTATGTAAAATGGTCTATATCAATCAAAATTTTAATTCTTTCTCAAACTTTGTAGTCGATCTCTCATCCTATCGATGGCTTGGTTCACATCAGGATGGGACCCGGCCTGGTGTTGTTGACATTCAGGTCTGTATTGAGGGTTTGCATTTCAACGTAGTTGGGTTCCGGGCTGCTATTATTGTGGGTACACGTCATTGACGCCTCCTGCATCTGTAGGCACACTGACAGATCATATAAGAATCAACAGCGTGATGACCAATGTGACAACAATGAACATTATTGGTTGCCTGTGTGATGCTAGGGATTTGAGGCTCTCCTGCATGTACATAGCTAGAAACTGCAGGTCTTTAAGGTAGGGCCTTTTGATGTTTGGGTCTGCCAGTCTTTGATGGCTTGTGGGATATCTCCAGGTGAAATGGGGACCATTTCCAATGGTTCCCACTTGTAGTCGAATAGGATCATGCTGTCGGGGAATTCAACTGCCAGATCTGCATTGGTGATGTGTTGTAAGAATTTGGCTTCACATCCATCATCCAGAGAAAATACATTAGCTCCTTTTGATAAGTATTTTTTGGATATAGTGCCATTCAGACAGGTAACAGGCACAGTTCTGGCGACTGGCAGGTAGGCCGCAAAAGTTCTTTTGCCCATCTGTACCACTCATTCTTCAGCTTCTACAATCTCATAATTGCAAACCCTTCTTGCATTTTCAAAATCTTGTTTATAGATAGACCCTAAGCAGGATCGGTCGAATCTTGATGACAGTACTCCGAAATCCGTCGCAAAGATACTGTCGGTTGAAGTGCAAACAGCTGAGCAGGTCCACCTGTCTCAGCTCCTCCAAAGAGTAGCTCTGATCCGTATTGGAGAGGGCCAAAATTTCTTCTTTTACATCAAGGGTCATGACACAGCCACTGTCCACGGTGACAGGGAATGGGTGCAGCATGTACAATCTTAATCTGGATCTCCTGGGTGACATGGGAACATTATTAAGAGGTGAACATTGTTGCCATCGAACAATAAGGAGGTCTCTATCTGGAACAGATCGCTTGGTCTCTCTACGAAAAGTTTGCTTTGGTATTCTCGTGCACTTAGTTTCAAGGACTGAAATAGCTTGTGTAGGACATCCAAAGGGATCAGGTCAGGGGATAGCCAATGCAGGATTCCACCTTGGATAGCACGGACCGCTTGTTCAAGGTGATGGTCAATTTCTCCCATTAATTCTTGCAGTTTGACCACAAGGATAGCTGGAATGTTCATTAACAGCAATATGAAATCATCCAGTAGCTGGACCAGTTGTAGAGAAATCTTCCATAGAAATTCATCTATTGCAACCATGACGTCAAATAATTTCTTGATGTTTTGACTGTTCTGTGTTAATTCTGATGGCATGTAAGAGATCTGCTGTCTGTTGTACATTGCCATGAAGCTCCCTGAGGCGGCTAAAGGTAGAGCCACTAAACCAGCGAACGTTTTCTTTCTTAGGGCCCTCTTAGTGCAGTTTCTTCACTCCTCAGGATGTTTCTCTTCAGGTCCGTTGACTGGACAATGTCATATGCTACAAACAGGCTGGTCTTGCTCCACTCCTCTTCCGCTTCTCGGGTCAGCATTGATGTAGGCCTTGTCTGGTTGCTAGAATAGTTGGGGAACACACCTTTTAATACATTGGCTCATTGTTGAAGTTGCAAGGTCGATCTGAATGAGAGTCGGCCTATCTCTGCCCAGGCTGTCGCAATCATGTGCCTTACAGAGACATATTTGTTTTAGTTGATGTGCTGGATGGTCGGGATCTTGGTAGTCTTGTTTGTCTTGCAGGCTGACTCAATATCGTCCAGATTTTTCCATTTGTTGGAGATGCCCTGTAGCCAACTTTGCAGTTCTAGAATTCTTTGCTCAATTTTAGAAATTGAGACATCCACGTGTATGTGCAGATATGAGGTTGAGCCCACCAGTTCCTCAACATCTTTGAACATGGCCTTTTCTGCCACAGCATTTGGTAGAGCCAGTACATCTAGCAACCCCCCTAGAAGCAGGAGTTTTCTCGCAAGCCACCAACCTGGAAACAAAATTTTCACAGCAGAATCTGTCTGCTACAGGGGCTATTCCTGGCAGACCCACTCCCCTGACTCATGATTATGGTTTCCCCTTGATTCCCACTAATCATGTATGCACCAACTTGAGTGCACGGTGGTGTCTATAGATTTATATATATTTTTTGCTACTATTAGGACTATGTAGGTCGCTTGTTTCTTACATAAACAAGTTGAAAAGACTCTTTTTCTTTTCAGGGGCTATTCCTATGCTGTTGACTACTGGCTTGCGGCAATCACATTTGTAATGCCCAAATTCCTTACAGTTATGACACTGAAATTCCTCTCTAGGCCTCCTTCTTTTAAATTCTGCCAATAAGGCATTAATATTTCGGATTAATTCAATATATTTAAGGTTCTCGTGAATGCTCAACACATAGTTACCTTCAGTTGTTGCTCAGCTTTGGCCTGCCCTCTTTTCCTCTTGAATACGGTGCTCTTCAGTCTTGGCAAGGGCCAGATTTCCTACCAGGTCATATGGCTGCTGAATAAGACTCACTCTTTGTCTGAGTTGGTCCCGGAGTCCAGCCATGAAGAGTGTGTTTTTTATGACAAGAATGGTACGATCAATTCCAGTGCAGATGGCTGTAGCAACATTTTGTTGAGCCACTCCCTCGAGTATGCCTCCTGCTGCTATCCACCCAGGTGCAACCTGGGTGGAGAATCCTGCAGGGACATCTCTTAAACCATTCCTGAAGGCACAGTCTATCCTCAAATAGAAATCCTGATAGTTTCATTGGGCCCTTGGATAAGATCTCTAAAGCCTCTAGACATGGAGACTGCTCCTAATCCCGTGCAATATGTGGTAGTGAAGGCTTGCCTTAGTTGGTCCCAATCATCATTGTTGAAGCCGAGGCCTGGTAGCGAGTCATACCAAGCTAGGGCTTTGCCCCTCAGGGCCATTGCAAATTCTCTGGCCGTTCGAGCATCATCCCATCCTCCTTTCTGTGCTGCTCTGCTTATTCTTTGTAAGAAGGCGTCCGCTTGAATGGTGTCAAGTTTTTCGTCTCCATGATGGGGGAATGACAGTGGATCTTCTTACACCTTCGAGTATATTTATTTTGGCATTGACTGCCTCAACAATTTTTTGAGCTGCTTGTGCCATTTTGTTTGTTCTGGGGTTTCAGAGCTTGTCAGGACCCTGCCTCCAAATATAGTGCTGATGACTATATGAATGAATTCAAAGACAAATACCAACCCTGACTGACTTTATTTAGCAACAAGCAAGTCTTTTTATACAGGCATTTTTGCAGGGGCTAAATCAAGGCTGTTAAGTATGGCGGGAACCATTTTTACATGCATTAGGTTTGCAAAACTTAGGACAACTTCCTTGCCTCAGGTACTAAACATCCCATCCACATAAAAAATGCGGTCTGTGTCATCTTATGTAAAACGGTGCGCTGACAAGTGCACGTTGTAAAAGAGAAAACGAGCGACATTTTTTAGTCATAAAACACAGGTCACTTTCTGATCTTGATAATTCAAGCCATGTCTCTCATCATCTCAGGTGAACAATGTTTTTTACAAACACTTGTATAACATTGCAATGGTAAGATGCAATATGCGATACATAAGATTTACATAACATGTTTGATATAATTAGATAGTTTGGTTATACAACTCAATGTCGAAAAGAGGTTTTTATCCATTACTCCTATAAAACGTCATTAACAAACATGGTCTTTAATACATAGGTCTGTGAAAGCTAAAACATATTCATGAAATTTATCTCTACCCAAACTTGAGTAGGCAAATAATTAGTGAGTGACTTAGAATGGGTAAGTTACAGCAAACATGAGGTTAAAATTTTGATAATTATTTTCTAATTATTTTAAGGGGAGATTTTAGTTAAAATCTATGATCTCTTTCATGAATAGTTGATAATTTAAAATAGTTGGGGGGCAGCCCTTACAAATAATTAGTTAAAAACTAGCTGACTTCAGATGTGCTTATTGTACTAATTGGTCACTTAGTTAGATTCTACTCATAGTGTAGACCGCTATATGTCTGAATCCAAAGATAAGTTCCAACTGTGACTGATTTTATTCAGCAACAAGCAAGTCTTTTATACAAGCATTTTTGCAGGTTAAAATCATGGTGGCATCAGGATGTTAAGTTTTGGTGGGTATCTTTTTAGGCCCAATCTCGTGAAAATCATCAAAGCTCTACTTTTTCATTAAAAAATCAACATTTTTCAGACCAAACATCAAACTCAAGACTCTCCCTCATCCTGTTTGCGAGAAAGAAATCATCTCATGCATTCATGCACAGAAGTCACACCTATAGGTG
>LR051229.1:0-12148 GCA_900607525.1 Apocyclops royi
GGACATGAGCATACAAATACAAGAATGTAAGGCTCAATGGACTTCATAGGATCTAAAATTCTGCATTGATTTTTTTTCGTGACTGAGTTTTTCAAGCTTGACTTAATCCTTAAAACATCAACAGTCCATTATTATTATTAAAAATGGTTGGGGCTTATTTCAAGGTACTTGTAAATTGTAGGGCTCAGAAGACTCACGGGCACTAAATTATAAAGTCCCAACAAACTCATTTCCATATAATTGCATAACTTTTCAATTTACTGAGTTATATGTTGCAAGCACACCAGCTTAGTGTGCTATGACAATTGTGAAGGTACTTGATTCTAAGATAAGGTTACTATATCTTCCTTTGCATCTTTTATTTGGTTTATTGAAAAATACCTCTCAAAAAGAACTCTTGTATAAGAATTGGAATGCTTTGACTTTTAAAAATTAAACATTTTTTTAAGGTTTGGCTAACTAGATTAAAATTACAATTGATACATGAAGAAATGCTCAAAATGTTCTGTTTGGGCTTCCAGTTTTTCAATAATTCAAGATAAAGCCTTGGTCACATAACAATTGGGTCGAGCACACGAAACCGTAAGTCTAGCTTGTTGTGCAAATGCAAACAAGGATTTGTATTTGTGCAACTGGATAGCCTTGAGGTTGTGAATATTTAGTAATACCATATTTGATTGAGTTTGGATCACTTTCTGTTGTTGTCAAGGCCCAAGCTGACAAATGCCAGAGACAGACAGTGTCATTTTACTATTAATTATTCAAGCCCTTGTGAAAATTAAGCAGTTACGATTGAATTGTCTTGTCAACTATATCAAAGATTTTAGATAGTCTTTGGTGAGATTATCTTGGCAATGTCTTTGATAGTCCTGATTGAACTCACACAAAAATTAGAGAACAATTCTTTTTTATAGAAATTAATTTAGATTCTCATAAATTTATCATTTCATATATTTTCTCAGGAGAAGAAAAAACTCTGATACTTTTTTTATTTTGATTACAACCAAAAAATTGCACCATTAGCTCATGGTTGTATATCATGCACTGTGTCTTTAGGGTTTCAACATACGAGCAATAATTATCAAGTGATAAATTTTGCAAAGTAAATTGAAAAAAAAACTGAGCTTACAATATACACCAAACCCTAACAATTTTTGGCTCCAACCAATGGCTTGTTTTAATTTTTTTATTGCTTTATCCAACTATAATTTTTTAAAACTTAGATATTATCACTCGTTTGTCTAAACCTTAATTTTTACCAACTAGACAAAACTCGATGGACTAGACATGAACAAGGTCTGGCTTGTGCAAAAAAATTAATTTGCACATTACATGTCTGGAGAATGTGTGCAAAAAAATTGTAAATCATCAATTATATATTGTGAATCTTTTTCAAAGTGAGAATCTATATCAAGCTAGAAAAAATAATTTCTTTGTTATTTAATGGTCAAATTATCTATGATGCAAGTCACTTAAAGAAATTAAAATACCATTTTGTTCATAATTTTAGTGTATTTCAATCTTTTTTCTCCCATTACTAAAAATACATCTTATAAAGTATTTAATGATAATGATGATAATAATAATAATAATAACCACCTTGGTTTTCATTTAAAATTATGGAAGTTTAATGGCTGTACCTGAAAAAAAACGAGAAAAAAGTTTTAACCTAAGAAAATCTTTTTGAATTGGAAAGTACGATTTAGATGTAAAAATGCCTTTGTACTAAGCTATTTCTATTTTTTTTCTCTCTCTTCTTTTTTTTCTCTCTCTCTCTCTTCTTTTTCTCTCTCTTCTCTCTCTCTCTCTCTCTTTTCTCTCTCTCTCTATCTCTCTCTCTTCTCTCTCTCTTATCTCTCTCTCTCTCTGTCTTTCCGTCTGCGTGTAAAACTGTCAATCAAACCTTTTCAAATCTCAATATATCATTTATCCGATAATCTTTCAATCTTGACCTGTTTTAGTTCAAATATATATTTAGGGTACTCTAGGTTATCAAGTATAGTTTACACTTTCTTTAAAAGAGTCCAGCCAAACTAAGGCAAGTAATTATCATTTATCAAATATGGGCATATAGAGTTGCACGGCACACAGGTGTTAATAATGACTAAAAGAGTTGTATGACACATACGTGTTAATGATGTTTCCAACTAGAAACAAAATTTTACAGGAATAAAAGTACTTTTTTGTTTAATTATTAAAGACAGTGAAACTTTTGATGCAAACATTAATGTATATCATTGAAAAAAAAACCTTATAATATCTTACATTTTCTCTAGAAATTTTGATAATTTATATTAAATCTTTGCTGTTTCAGATGTCAGAAAATAACTTCTTTCTCCAAAATATATAAATAAAATTTTATTTTCATTGGACAGAAAACCCAAAGGCAAAGAACTTCCAGTTCATTTGATAAACTTTAAAAAAAAATTTTCATCATAATGAATGAAAAGGAAAATATCCAAAATTTAAAGCCAAGATTTCTGAATAGCTTTGTCATAATAGAACTATATTATATAATCATGATTTATCCAACAAGCTAACCAGCTAAAAAGTAACAAATTACATTTTTAGGAGCAAATGTTATATGTTAATATGATACTGGAAAAAAATATATCATAGAATGTTATTTATATTTTTAAAAGATTTTGTTAAATTGGTCTTGATTGTCAAACACATTTATCGCACAATTGTTGTAAAAATTGTAGTTGTTTTAGGTGCAAGTTAAACCCTTTTTAATTGATTTATTTTAAACATTTCTGAACTTATTATCTTGCTTAAACCAACTAATCACGAAAGAAAGAATAAAAGTATTTCAATGTTCAAATTACTTTTTTTATTGTCAGAAAAAGCAAAAAACTGTGACAAAAAAAAATTTATATGATATAACTGTTGTAGTAAAATGATTAATATATCTTTCCTGTGGTCTGCATGTAACATAGACACAAACTGTCTACAAGCAAGTCTAAAATGTAGACCAGTAATAAATTGTTCACTCAAACATTTTGATTATATATTATACTATAAAAGAGCACCTTCTTACAGTAATGCCAAAAAATGTCATCAGAATTACACCAAAATGTTGAAATAAAGCAATGTGTCCCAATTATGAAGTTTTAATGAATGAATTTCACCAAATCTTGCATCACTGATAAAAAAATAAACACTGATGAGATGACTGATCTCAATTCACTTTTTCTGTTCTTTAAACAACTGTTGAAATTTAACCTTACTCAAATTAATTAATGTTAATAATATAATTTTGATTCATTTTAATTTAGAAATATGATTGAATATATATGAAAAAGTATAAAACAAATACCCTTTAATCTACAGATAATGCTAAATTAAAAATGAACATTTAACATTCTATATAATACTAAGAACTTTAAAGCATTTAAAACATTCATTGTCTTTTAAATTTTCAACACTTTAATTGAAGAAATTTTTTTATGAATTATTGCTGAGTCATTCTGACCTGAAAAGAAAAAAAATTGCTCTAAAAATTTCTTTGTGTCTGAAGATTTTAAAAAATTGCTGAGTACGTAAGGTAACAGATTGTCATAGTTTTATTACCTGTCCTTCCTAATAACCCCTCTACACCTGTCCCCCCTCTCCCCTCCCACTCCCACTCTCACTCCCCCTTCTCCCAATATACCTCACAAAAAAAATTTTGGACAAAGCAAATTACGATAGCTTATTTGTTGAAGAACTTGGAAGGGACTTTGAAAACAATTTTGTTAGAAAGTTACTCTTCATTGAATTTTGGAGGAGGAATTGTTTCAATAAGTATTGCCAAATCTGGTGGAATTTAATTTACAATGTAATGTAAGGGATGAACGATATTACTTAGTATTTGGAGAAATTTTGTCATTCCTTTATGTTAATACTGTTTGATGTCATTCTAAAAACACATTTCTGTTATTCTTTTAAACCTAACTTAACATTGAAATATTGTATTAATTTAATGAAAATAAAAATTTATAAAATATTTTTTGGGGGGAAGGGATTAAAACAGTAGCATATTGAATTTTTGAATAAATTTTTCAAAAAAAAAATTCAACATTCAACGAAAAAATCAGATTGAAATTAGATTTATGAGAGTATAAATTTTTTCTAAAAATTCTAAAAAAATAAAAATAGATTACAAATTGACATTCTCTATTTTTTTCAATTTTATTTTTTCATAATTTTTTATTATAACATATTCTTTTATTTTTTTCTCCAATTCTTTCTTTTTTTCTGTCTTATTTCTTTTGTCTTTCTTCTTTTCTTCCTTTTTTCTTCTTTTTCTTTCTTTCTTTTTTTCTTCTTTTCTACTTTTTCATTTCTTCTTCCTTTTTTTTCTTTTTTCTTTTTCTCGACAAAATAATATTCCTCAAACTTTTATTGCTCGCTTCAAAATTTTAATTCAAATAAATCAAAAATTTCATAGACATCAAATCTCAGTACAAAAATAAATTTGATACTGAACCGTCTATTCAAAACTATTCCCTCTATCTCAAATTTGATGATTTTATTATCCCCATGGGGGATTCTCTTGGCTGGTACATAGAGACTGAGAGTAGAAAAGAAAAGAAAAGAAAAGAAATAAAAGAAAAGAATAGAAAAGAAAAGAAAGAAAAGAAAAGAATAGAAAAGAAAAGAAAAGAAAAGAGAAGAAAAGAGAAGAAAAGAAAAGAAATTATATTATAACTGTTAGTATTGTTTTCTTTTCTTTAATTTTTTAATTACAATAATATCAATAACGATCTTCGACTATTTAAAAAACCTTTTATCTTATCCTTTATTTTGTTATTAATCTTAATATTAAGTTAATAAAATAAAAAAATATGAAAATGTCTTTAAAATTTATTTTTATTTTAACTCATAACATTAAAAAGGATCTTTTTTGTTTATACGTATGAGTTGACATCATTATATAAAAATATATAACTTTTATATTCCTATAGTTTTTTTATTAAGAATTATAATCATTTTCAATCAATTTCCGGCCAGCAGATAATTTTAACATTTTTGAAAACCAGTGCTGCTTGAAAAAACATATAAATTTCACAAAAATAGTTTTTAGTTTTATTGAATTCATCCAAATTTGTATCTGAGTTTCACCCCTCAAAAATTTCCCTTTGCCGTAGGGGAATCTCTGAGCAACGATGTTCATTTAATGTAATCACATTTACAGAATCATGGTAAGATAATTTAATTACACTACGGGAACACTCAAATTCTTTAATCAAAATTGAAAATTTTAAAAAAATAATTATTTTTTAATACTGCGTATTTAAGTTTTTGTGCAATTACCATTTTTTTGCGACTTCAAAAATATTTGATATTCAATGTCTACATATTATTTGCAAAAAAAAATTTTTTGCATTCATTGTTTAATACGGAATGTAACAGAAATGAAATCTACCTTAAATCAAATAACTTTACTCAATACTAGATGGAAAATATACAAATATATATCAGCAAAGAATTAAGTTAAACCTATGAAAATCAATTATATCTTTTAAGCAATTTTATGTAGAAAAAAAGTTTAACATGTGAAAATCATTTATTGAAAATACTCATTAGGTAAACTAATCTTCTTAGAAGTATGAAACTAACCAATTAGTTTATACTTATAAGTTGACATCATTATATAAAATGAAAATCCTTTATATACTTGAAGCAATTTCAGAAAAAAAACTTAATAACATTTGAAAATCATTTATATTTAAATGAGAGTTAAAAATAAAAACTAGTGTTCAGATGCACAAAAGTTCTTACAAAAATTTCTAAATCTTACAAGGTAATCTTAAGATATCAAACAGCCGTATTCAATTAGCTTAAGACAACATAGATATGATAATTTTTTTAGGAAATGTCGTAATATTTTCATAAGAATTTTTGTGAATACGCACCCAGAAGACATACATTTTTGCCTACCTGTGATAAATGTTACAAAAGTTATTTTTTGCGAAAAGCCAGGTTACAAATGAAAAGCTGGACCAATTTAATAATATGAAAATTTTCCCTTTTATTTAAATGGGACAGCTTACTGTTGGAAATCAAACAGCTGTATTCATTTAGCTTAAGACAACATAGATGTGATGAATTTTTTACGAAATGTCGTAATATTTTTGTAGGAAATTTTGTGAATACCAACCCAGCTGCTAAGTATCTTTTACCCTAAGTATCATCTCAAATCTCACTAATTCGATTTTCACCCTACATAAGGGAAGTATCAATTAGTATATAAAGATGGCTCGCTAATTTTCCGATTAAATGTCCATCAATTGCATTGATACTGATAATTAATTAATTCTATATTGTTCCTTTTCTTTTCTTCTCTTCTCATTCCATTCTTTCGTTCTTTTTTCTATTTTCTATTTTTCTTCTCTTTCCATATACCTCTCTTTTATTCGTTATGGTTTCTGGTTTAGCTAAAAAATGGCCAATAATTTTTTAAGTGCAATTTAAAATTATTTTTATTAGCAAATCATATCAGTGCGTTTCTTTTATAATTTGAAGAATTACAAAAATTTCAAGAATTTATTTTCCTTTCTTTTCTTTCCTTTCTCTCTTTTCTCTCTTTTCTTTCTTTTCTTTCTTTTCTTTCTTTATTTTCTTTTCTCTCTTTTCTCTCTTTTCTCTCTTTTCTCTCTTTTCTCTCTTTTCTCTCTTTTCTTTCTTTTCTCTCTTTTCTTTCTTTTCTCTCTTTTCTTTTCTTTCATTATTTATTTCTTAAGTTTTATGAAAATGAAGTTGAATATTATTTTTTTTCGGTGTAAAAAATATTGCTTATAATTTCTTTCTTTCTTTTTATTTTCTTTAATTGCGAGCAAAAAATCAGTTACACATGAGAAAAGAACCAGATTTTTTTGAATTCATATTTTAATATGTGTACCGTATTTTTACGGTGGTTTTTTGTAACAATTCGTAAGGAAATCTTACGAAACTTCTTAAGTCAAGGGGAGTTAGATTGTCAAATGGATAAGGCAATGGCTTGCCATGCAGGAGCGCTGGGTTCTAGCCCCCACCCAGGACAAAGTTTTTTGAATGAAGGAGGGAAGAAAAAAAAGAAAAAAAATCACGTCATTATCATTGTGTACCCATTATAATTGATATTGTAAAAAATTGATCTTGGGTCAAATAAATGAAAATTAAATGAAAATTATAATGCGAGTTTCAGATGTCTAAGATAACCATTTAAAATCTCAGTAAAAATTTGAAAGAACTTTTTATGACTTTGGTCTGGTGGTCTTTGAACCACAACAACATATGGTGAAGGATTTTTTTTTTATCAGCAAAAAAAAAATCTTGTTTGTTCTGAATGTGCCGTCAATTTTTCAAAATTATTCAGGTCTTAAAAAAGACAAAAAGGTGGCATGTTTGACTACTAATAATTTTTATTAGTTCTTTGTTACGTTCTTACAAATAAGAAAGATGAATTTTTTCATCGCACTAAACTCAAACAGGCAATTAAAATGTTCTAAAAAAGAGCACGCAGTTTAAATACATAATGACATGATTGAGCTGTTTTAATTAGTTTTAGTTAATTATGTTAGACTCTAGTGAAATGGAGTGAATTTCATAAATACGATCAACTAATTAATAAATTAATAACCAAATAAAAAAGTTAATTAAATAAAGGGTTGGTATTCCAAAAAGTTCTTAGGTAATTCCTGAAATATTTCTTATCTAGCTATTATCTCAAGTTATAATAATGTTGTTATAAGACAGGCATTGTTGCCATATTTGGGGAAATTACCCAAAGCTTTTATATCTAAAGGAGACTTGATTCGGAACATACAAGACTTTATTCATATTCTGGATAAATTTTGACCACATTTCTAGCAGTACTGGCACGTAGAACTGTCCCTGATTTACACCTCTTCAATTTGGTGTGAGATATTTTTCATGTCTTGTAATCGTTGTCCTTTGTTGAGTGGGGTGGACTCAATAACCTACAACATTATAGCTAATAGACCAATATTTTTCAGATATATATAATAGTACTCAGTGGCCGTTCTTAAAAGCACACAATTAGAGAATAAATTAATTATAGAAAAATAAACAATTACGTACATTTAAGTACGCACAGTCCATTACTACTCAGAAATTTTATATAATGTTTTTCCTCAATTCCATCTGAAGATATTTTAAACTTAAGACGTTACCAGTGTTGCCAGATTTGCTGAAATTCCCTGAATTTAGTTACCAAAGAGGAATGGAGGCACAACATTAATTGTTCAGTTCACAATTTGGTGAAATTTTGATGACACTTCTGGCAATACCGGTCAAAAGCTTAAAGATTTTGTTCATTTAATAAATGATTATTTTCAATGCGAATCAAATCGAACGTTTATAAAAAAAGAAAATAAATTACAATTACTTACATGAAACATACTACAAAATGAATAAGTTAGGCTGTTCTCAAAATAATAAATATCCTCTGTGGTTCTACTGTAATAAATTTTTTTTAACTTAAAATGAGGGAAAATGTTCGGAAGCGATTTTAGGAGCATTAACCTGTAATCAAAATTGCGAACATTAGGGCTAGGGCCGACCATCAATATTGACTCAAATCTCAAGATTGATTTTTGACGTTGAAAAGATGATTAATGACCTAAGTCGAAAGTACGTTATGAACTTGGATTTTATTGCTTTTCAAGTAAAGATGCCTCGACTTATCCCTAATTTTTATGTAATGACTAATTTTCATGTTGACGCGAACACGGTTCCACGGCACTGGACTTAGAAGATGGGATGCGTTAGAGTGCGAGCTTTTTGAAGCTCTGTTGGAGAGACAGAATTTGAGAGTGGTTTACAGCTGGGAGATTCCAAAGTCTTGCAGTGTAAACTTGAGACTGAGTCCGTCTACAGTTGTAGAATTTATTCAATGCTTGTGTGCGTGCGATAAAAATTAAAAAAAAAAGTGTACCTCCGTCGTGATATGAAACGTAAGATTTTATTTTCGATGAATTAAATGAAAAAAATTTTTTTTTTTTTTTTGCATTTCTGTGAATGAATCTAATTTTTGCCTTAACAGTGCAAATTTTCATTTTCTATAAAATTTGAAAACCTCATTTGTAAAATGACTGACGTGGTTTCAAAAATACTTTTTAATTTTTTTAGCGAAAAAACCATCCAAATTCGAAAAAAATTTTTAATTACTTTTCAAAAATAAAATAAAGCACAATATTGCTATCAGACCTCAATAATAATAATATTATAATTAATATTGGTATTGGTATAAGATTAATGTGTTATTACGTAGTTAAATTGCATAAAACAAAGATTGCATGATAGAAAATTAATAGTCTAGGTTGATATTTCGTAATATTTGAATAGAAAATTTAAGCATTCACCTTGAAACCATGTAGCTTATTTACGTTAAAAAGTTGTTCTAAGCGTTCTAGATTATTTCTATTCAGATGAATATTTGATGCACGGTTTTACGTTTTCTTCAGCGTAAAACGCAGATAAAAATCGCTCAAGATAACAAGGCTTGAATGAGAGGTTTCGTGATTTTTAAATTGAAAAATCTCTCTTAAAAACTTTCAATAAAAGTAGGTCATTTTAAACATTACCGATATTACGCCAGTAACAGCTAAACTATAGTTTTAATTAATGCAAAAAATCTTTTATTAATTTTTTGAATAAATATTTGTAACGCCAACCTTTTGTTGCAAGCTGGCAACCTGTTATCCACTTGACCATCCATCGCCCAGATGTAGGGGGTCGAGGTACCTCAGACAGGGCATAGATTTTATAATCATTGTTGCCAGGCATGGTGTTCAAATCCCACCAAAAAATAAACAAAATGTCGGACGTTCCTTTGAAATCATTCTCTAAGAACCTAGGCACATATTTAGTTTTGATTTTAGGGAATCCCACCAAACCTGGCAACCCTGCACACAATTCTCAATTTCTTTCAATCTCCCAAGACTAAAAATCATACCTTTTTGAATTACTTATAGAAAAAATATTTTCCTTTAAAAAATGGGACAACTTAGAGGATAGTTGAAGAATTGTTTTTGTTTTAATTTTTATTGGTGAGAACTTTCGCGATTTTGCAACGAATTGAATTGAAATGTTTTGGAAAAACAAATTTCATTACGTCATTCGATTTCTTTCTTTCTTCCTTTTTTCTTTTTTTTAAGCGTTGAAATTCTCTTGTATCCAAACAAATTTGATTGTGCACATATTCTCAAAAGTTCTTAAGAAAATGTTTTGAAAATTTCTTTCTATGAAATATCTATGGAAAATTTAATAAATTTCATAGTTTTATCAAGAAATTCATTAGATTTTTGCTTGAAAATTGTCGCTTAGAGATAACCGAGTCCCTTTTAATGATCCAAATGAAAATCGAATCTCGCGAGTCGATCAAGCATAACCTTACACCAATCACATTTAACTGTTGATTCATTTACGGGAAACAGCGCGTTTACAATTAGTCTCCACACAATATAACATTTTTTTT
The DNA here is from genome assembly GCA_900607525.1 of Apocyclops royi. NCBI lineage: Eukaryota > Metazoa > Arthropoda > Copepoda > Cyclopoida > Cyclopidae > Apocyclops > Apocyclops royi. The sequence goes on from LR051229.1 coordinate 10,466, forward strand.
GTTCCTTTGTTGACAAAGGTAACTTTTTTTGCTTTTAAATGCTTTTCCGGTGTTGCCAGATAAATCTTTTAAATTCCACCGAAAACTTTTTACAACCAATTTGAAACTACTAGATGAAAAGTTAAGCCTCGGTCACATAACCACTACGTCAGTCGTACAAAACTACAGACTAAGCCCATTGATGAACAATGAATAAGTACTTATATTCATACAACTGTATTGACCATGGTATCGTAAGGGCGTCGTAATGGTTTTGTGACGACGGGTTTAGTTTTTAACTGCAAGATAATTTTAAGAATCTTATCTTGCTAAACAAAGATGATTTAAAAAAATGTCACTATTTTTATTTCACAATTTTAATTTTGTAAATTAATTTTTTTGTCTTTTTTAAAAAAGTAAACAAAATTTTTTTGTAAATAATTATAAATAGAAAATAATAGCGTGCGATTCAAAATTAAGATCCGTGCGATTTTTCTCCAAATAATTTTTTTTTCAGCAAAACTTTTTACTTCTTTGTTCAAATGTATTTTCTCGAGCGAAAAAAAGAGAAAAAAATGATAAAATGATGTTTTTCATAAAATTTAAAATTTTTTCTATGATTTTTATTTTATTGCTGTTTACTCTTTTTAATTATTAATTATAATTATTAATTATTAATTATAATTATTAAGCAAATTACTTCATAATATTTTCACATAACAGCAGTATTTAATATATTTTTATATTTTATATATTTTTATCAGTCAACTCTTAATTAAAAAAATTATTTTAAAAAAATTCAATTTCAATAAAAATATTCAAAAAATATTTTAAAGAGTAGATTTAAAGGAATCTCCGTTTACTTCTTCACAGAATGGTTAAAAATTTCCATAAAAGTGATTTCACAGAGTTGTTGCCCCCTGTCCCCCCCTCCTGATAGGATGGTACGTAAATATGATCACCTAGCCTAACCTAACAAGTATCTTTATGGTATAAGTAGTCTATTTTGAACTGGTTGGCTTTGAAGTTTCACACTTTAAAGTACTTTGTTTCGAATTAAACCATGCTTCCCGACTACGAAATATTTTTTTGAATTTATCTTTGACTTGAGTTCATGTCCACCAATAAGCCGATTGGCTTAGAATCTAGGTGTATTGCTGGTAGTTTCACTTTTGGTGGAATTTCTTAAAACCAATGCTGGAACTTAGGTTAATTTAGATTTTGGATGTATTAAAAAAACATTTTAGATTTCTAGCAGTCCTGACCTCAACTTAAAAATGACGTCATGGAATCTGGGAAGGACTGGCATGGGGGAATGCCAGTGTCATATCAGTGCTGCCAAATTTGGAAAATTTTACTAAAAGTCAAGTAAAAAAACCAAAATATCAAAATTCTTCTTAGTTGCTGTAATATTTTTTGTTGATTTTGGTAGAAAAATAATGTTTTTTTCTGGCAGTACTGACTAAACTTTCTTTCGTTGCTTAATATTTAATAAGGGTTTTTAAAACAAATTTCGTTTGGAGGTGAAGTATAATTATTCTGTTAGTTCCCTATTAAAGATTTGAAATTACGAAACCTACCACAATTTAAGTCCAATTCACTTTTTCAAAAAAAAGAAAAAAAAGTCTTTTTTTCAATAGAACGGATGTGGTGATATAGAAAATTACTTGTAAAGCTTATAAGGAAATACTCTAGCTTCGTCAC
>LR051232.1:0-12117 GCA_900607525.1 Apocyclops royi
TAGCCCTGCAGGGTTGCCAGAAATAGCATAAATATTCCACCAAAATATTGTTTGTTCTTTCAATAATAGCTTTTAGAGTCAAATTTTTAAAATTCCTATTTTCAAGGATTTCACCAGATTTGGCAACACTGGGTACAGGTATTCTCATTGAGACAATGTGGAAATCGAAACTATACAAATAAAAAAAACTGAAATAATGATTTTATTTAATGACCAAAATTTCAAGTAATTTTTACATATTTCTGAATAGATTATTAACTAAGCAAAAAAGAATGAAAGAAAAGAATAAAGAAAAAGATTAAAGGAAAAAAAAGAAAACCAAACTTTTTATTCATAGTATCCTATTAATGTAAAATTGATCACACATTTATATAAGAAAAAAAGAAAGAAGAAAGAAAGCTACGAAGAAAGAAAGAAAGAAAGAAAGAAAGAAAAAAAGAAAAAAAGAAAGAATGAATGCTACCAAGAAAGAAAGAAAGAAAAAAAGAGAAGAATAAGATAGACAAAAAAAGAAAAGAAAGTTTGATAAAATTGACTTGTCTGCAATAAAACAAAAGTTTTTTGAATGAGTTCCTCACAATATCTTGGGGAAAAAATGTCACCCCTTGTGTACCTAGGGCTATGCACAGAATCTTGTTGTCGAGATTTTCCCATTTTTAGCATAAACATTATAATATCTAATTATTATATTTTGAAAAAAATAATTCAACTAATTATACTGGTAGTAGACAATTATATAGATTTATCGAGAGAGGTATATGCACAGTACTCTGAATGAATTGCTACTTACAAAATTTTTACAATAAGGGGCTACGTGGCATAATGGTTAAAGTGGATGACTCACAATAGGAAGGTCCCAGGTTCGAGCCTCCGCCTCGGACAGAAGACGGAAGATAAAAAAACACATTCTTTTTCATTTATAAACCAGTGTTTGTCATTTACATAAATGGTTGTTCCCTTTCTCTCTTTCTTTCTTTCTTTCTTTCTTTCTTTCTTTCTTTCTTTCTTTCTTTATATTGTATATTGTATTGATTCATGAGTTGAAATAAATTAATTGAATTGAATTATAATTATTATAAATTTAATTACAATAATGTTAAAGCAAATTTGTTACAACTCCTCTGTAATTCATAACTTACTTTTATTTATATAAACAATTAGTGAGTTAAAGTTGCTTTTTAATACTTTAAAATTTTGAGTTGATTTGGGAACCATGACAATAATGTGCATTTGATATTGTTGCAAAATTCCCATATTGTCTCTATGGGGGAGGGGCGGCATTGCATGGTTTGGTGTAGGGCCATGTGCCGCGGCAGGCCTAGTGACTGGTCTACTAAAATTGGTTAGGGTTATGATATGTTAGGTAAAGTAATTAATTCATTAATTTTTGGAATTGCGACAATTTTATATTACAACAATGTGGTAAATGCGACGATTTGAAATATGGACAAAAATGGATCCAGTATACATGTTGTTTTTCTGTGGTCAGAATTGAATTTGTTGGGTTTCTCATCTTGTTGCAATGGAAAATTGTCAAAGGTTAAAATTGTACTCGTTAACATTACAATACTAAATATGCCAACTCAACCTAAGCCCATATTATAGGTACCGACACTAAACCTGTTGGGGGCGCCAGACAGAGCCCCTAACACTTCTGGGTGTACTGAAATTGCGAGAATTTTACATTACAACAATTTTTCATTACGACAATTTTACATTGCAACAATTTTACATTGCAACAATTTTACATTGCGACAATTTTACATTGTGACAATTTTTCATTATGACAATTTTTCATTGCGACAAACTTTCAATGCAACGATTTTTCATTAGAACAATTTTCCATTACAACAATTTTTCATTGCAACAATAAGGGCAGCAGGTATTTTTTTACATTTGAGACTGATTGGACATCAAAGACACCTGTTATGACTTAACCTAACCTAATCATACCTTATCTAAACCAACCTGACATCAAAGGTTCCTCTGAACAAATAATTGTTCTAATTGACTCACCTGAAAAAAAAGTTGTATTGTTTTAATTTAAGACTCTAAATAACCTAACTTAATTGAACCCATATTTTTTGTGCGCCCCCTGCATCTACTGGGACCCCTTTGCAGCAATTTGACACGGCAACAATATGAAAATTTCGACGAAGTGAAACCTTCACATTTCGAAGTATGACCGCAAGAGGAATTGAATAAACAAACACACAAGGAAAATAGGGAGAAAGCAAAGATAAAAAAGAAAGTAAAATAGAGTAAAAGACAAGAAAACAGATAGACTGTGAGAGCAATTTGATAAACACACAAGGAAAATAGGAAGAAAGCAAAAATAAAAAAGAAAGATAAAGAAAAGAAAAAAGATAGACTTACAAGAAAAAAAAAGAATTTTTAAAAATATATTTGTAAGAAGAAAAAATTTTAATTATCATTCTGACAAATAACTACATCTAACTTAACAAGCAAAATAGGGTTAAGCTGAGTTGAATCTCGATATCCAATTTAGAGGTCATAATTTGGTAACAGAAATAGAGATTTGCTACTACCACAAGCTAAAATCTATAGTGAATGCTAAATGAGTCAGTGGGACTCAAATTATAATATTAGCAAGTATCAGTATCAAGTCACCCTGAATTAATTCCACTTTAAGCAAATTTAAGTATTTCAAGCATTTTGGGGAGGTAAATGTGACATTCAGTGTTGCCAGAAATGACATCAAAATTCCACCAGAAACTGAACATTTTTATGAAAGTCTATTAGAAAGCCCCTTAAATAGACCAAAATTTTAGTATGGGTTTTTGAGAATTCCACCAAATCTGGCAATACTGGTCACAATGGATAGCAGAGTTGCCTACGGACATGAATGAATGAATGAATGAATGAATGAATGAATGAATAAATGAATGAATGAATGAATGTATAAATGAATGATTTATTGTTTCAATATTGTAATACAAATTATCAAGGGTACGAATTGACATACAACATTTTAAAAACGTTTTTGAAGAAAAATAATTGTCCTGGCATGGGTGGGGAATCGAACCCAGGTCCTTCTGCTCCAAATGCCATCCGGCTCTCCCCGCCTCACACTCACTCACGTTTGATACCCCGCTTGGTTCAGTAAGGTTTTTTGAGCTTGAATTAAATGTTTAAAATTTGTTGTTTGGATCCTTCAAGATTCATTATTCCACAATATTGAGTCAAATACCTGAATTATTAATTCATTCATTCAACATTGAAAGAAATCAGTGTTTTTTGATGTCTCTGACACAACCCTACTTTTATCTGCAGCAAGGGTGGGTAGGGGTGGAACTTTGTTGTAAAATTTATAGTTTCCTCGTGTTAGTTTGCGGGGTAGTTTAATGATTTAATTTGCATTCAAAAATTTTTAGGAAAACAAAAATATTTTTTTTTCGTTTCTTTTTTTAATTTTTTAAAAATGATTTCTTAAATAATTAATTTCAGCACGAAATTTTAAAGATTTTTAAAATATAATAAAGCTTAAACAAGACAATATAATGACTTGAATTATTTAAGATTAAAAAAATATTATCCAAATAGTTGTAATTACTAACCTAACCTAAATTACTAACCTAACCTAACCTAACCTAACCTGACCTAATCTCTCTAGTTACAGGTTGCACATTCAAATTTAGTTATTATCAAGATTTATAAAGTATTGATGACCACTTAGCTACTTTACCTGATGGCATTTGTTTTTGATGATGTCATAGAGCGCAAATTGCAAGAGCTTTTTTCTTGAATACTAAAGTATTTACATTCAGTTTTTTTGCACCTAGTGAAAATCGGTATCCCTGCTTTTAAAAATTCTAAATGAAACTTCCGATAAATCTTGTATATTAATAATAATGCCTGTTTTATTTGCTCCCTGCATGCTATGATGTCATGTAAAGATGCTGAGAAAATTGGCTATGTGACATCAATACTTTATACTTCATAAATCTTGGTTATTATGTATAATGTATACACATAAGTGTCGAATATTTTAAAGAATGAGTCACCGGGGGGCTGAAAAAAACGTTGCACTAATTGTTTAAAAAATTCTCATAGCTCAGACTCAAAGGTCAATTACACTTTTTCTCACACAAAATGATAATTAATAATTATAGAAAATTATATAGTAATTATATTGATTAAGCCTTGCAATATGAGCTTTTTAATTGTTTCGACTAGCGCCTTAGTGAATTTCATCAACTAGTGTAAGGGAACTTTTTTTTCCACAATGGGAATTAAAAATTATTGAGTCGGAAAAAATAAAAGGTTGCGTGATGAAACAAAAATTATTCCGATGTTTTTTTTCCGACAAATTTGAACGAAAAATTTGTTATCAGTGAATGATGAAACTATTTTAAAGACTAAATCTATATCACGATCGCGGTTGCCAGATCTGGTGGAATTCCTAAGAATTCTGAGTCGATGAAGAAGATTCAGTGGAAGACACAATATTTATTTTTGAATTTGGTGGTATTTGATCAGATTTCTGGCAACACTGATTCTCAACAGTAGGACTAATTACTAAGTATTATACATAAGCTGGTATAAACATTTTAGGGCTTCTATAACTTTTTATATAAAAAACAACCTAACTTATTTCTAACAATAAATAGAATTAAGGGGTTCAACATACTTGTACACATGATGAAATTTGAGCAGTCTGATGCCCCCCGCAGGGTTGGGAGCAGGGTCCAGTGCCCCCCGACAAGGATAGTATATTTTCTATATTTTGAAAAATACAATTGCTGGCTTGAAACTCAATTTTTTGGTCACGTGAGCACAGTTTCAGTAAAGTCTAAGTCACAAAACCATTGGATTGATTGCACGAAAATATTAGCCTTGGTTGTTTTCCGAACATAAAGAAGTATTTTTATTACTGCAACTGGATAGACTTGAGGTTTCGTGCGCCCTACCCAAAGGTTATGTGACCGAGCTGAAACTAAACAAAATGACACTTTAGAAATTGTGACATATTAAAGCCAAATCAATTAGATCATTAATTGTTTTAGTGTTGTTGTAACAAGACATGATTTATCAAGTGATTCGGAAAGGTTTTTTTGTATTCACGTTGGTATCATAGTCACAGAGGTGTTGTAACGTGACGTTATTTTAAAGCGATTTCATAAATGATAACGATTTGCAAAAGTATTACATGTTCTCTAAACGGTCATATTCCAAATTGTCACAATGTCAAATTGTCACAATGTCAAATTTTCACAATGTCAAATTGTCACAATGTCAAATTGTCACAATGTCAAATTGTCACAATGTCAAATTGTCACAATGTCAAATTTTCACAATGTCAAATTGTCACAATGTCAAATTGTCAAAGTGTCGTAATTCACATCTTGTCACAAAAAATTATATGTAGGTAATACTAACCTAACGTAACATATCTAAATCATGGACATTGGATCCTGCTCCCAGCTCTTCAGTGCGACAATTTGGCACTGCGATAAATTTACATTGCGACAAAATGAGCATGGCAACAATATGAGATAATATTTTAAGTTGTCGCGTTTCCCATGTTGTCACAATGTAAACTTGTTGCCAACAGAAAATTTTGCAATTGCAATTTTAACTTTAAAACACTATATCACCTAACTTAACCTAACTCAACCTAACTCAACCTAACTCAACCTAACTCAACCTAACTCAACCTAACTCAACCTAACTCAACCTAACTCAACCTAACTCAACCTAACTCAACCTAACTCAACCTAACCTAACCTAACTTAACCTAACTTAACCTAACCTATAGGTATAGGTACTACCTATGGTTCCTGCCCCTAGCCCTACCGAGGTCACTGGATCCCTAACCCTGCATGGGAAATGCAAAAATATAAGACTTACTCCCAGATACAGGTTAGGTTAAGTTAGGTTAGGATAGGGTGTTTTTAAGTAAATATTTTTTTTTACTCTCGACTGTTAAACATTTTGACAATATTACACTTTGACCATTTTACATTTTGACAAGACGAGAACTTTGAAATAGTTCCTTAAAAAAAAGAATATAACTTAACTACCAACGGTTAAAAAATCAAGTCTTCTTGCATGATAGTCTTGAAAGAAAAATGAAAAAAAATTGACGGTTACTTGATGAGAATTTTTTTTAGTCGTGTGACAATTTTTTTTTTTTTTTGGTCCTTAATTTGCTACAACATCTGTCAATTTTTGACACTAATTTCAGTTTTCTACAACTTTTTAATTCCATAAGGGTTCAATTGAGTTAAAATAGTTGTGTAATTAAAAATTAGGGTTACTATCAGTGTTGCCAGATTTGCATCACCGAAATCTCAACATTTGATGCCTAAAATTTCTATTTATTTATTTTTTGAAATTCCACCAGATCTGACAACACTGGTTATTAAATACAATCACTAGCCATCGGCACAAAAGCCACGTTGCCAAAACAAGCGCCATCTTTATCAACAAGGTTGCCAGATTAGATGAAATTTTCAAAGTATTGACAAGCCAATTAATTTTAATCAGAAATTGACAAAAATTGCTTAGTTTGAAATTATATTTGTAATTTGAAAGTTAAAGAAACCATTTTCAAGATTTTTGAAATGTATCCCCCAAAAATGTTTGACAATTTGTTGTCAAAGAATAAAAGGTCACATCATTCATACATTCATACATCCATTCATCCATTCATCAAACCGAAATGAAAAATAACTAATTTTTTTTAAACAAAAAATTTCTTTTGACCAAAATGTCTCAGCTTAGTGGCTAGCTTTCAAGAATCAAAATTATTCTTCAACGACCATCTGGTTTCAATCAAAACGATGCCTGATTTTTTTTTTTTTTTTGTAATTTTCAGTTTTTTACATAAGGCCCTTGGCCATTCAAATTAGAAGGCGATTTAAATGATTGCCAGTAATGCCAGAAAATTATGAAGTAAATTTCCCCAAATTGGTACACTTACAATATTTGGAGGCAGTTTCCCGATATAAATTATATGTATAACCAAATATAACCTAACCTAACCTGACCATATATATTAAGATAGATCATTGCCAAATACAAAAAAAAACTGTCAAGCTTAACCTAATTAATATCCTTAGACAGACAAAAAAATTTGTCTACCTTAAGACCTTAGACTTATAAATATTTTAACCTTTTAAGAACCGACTTCAAGTTAGTTCTAATTCCAAATTTCAAACTTTAAACTATACTCGTTACTGGCTAATCCAACCTAACCCTACAAGGGCCCGACTCGAAGCCCTGCTGAGAAACCGGAACATCCCCCTATTGATGAATCTATGAATGCGACATTTTGAAGCCTTCATTTTAGACTTTGAGCAAATACATTCGACATTTCTAGAAGTACTTTTGTTTTTGCAAAAGGGGTAGCTTACAGTAAAAAGGTTAGACTGTTAATTGATTGAAAGATGTTTTTAAAATAACCAATAATATGAAATGATAACATTTCATCCGAACGTTTTGATTTAAAATTGGAATATACTTCTATAATAAATCAGGACTGCAAGAAAATTTATGAAATATTCGACCTAAATCAATTCTAACTCACCTAGTAAACAAAATTAGGACATTCCACCATATCTGGCAACACTGCTTTTAAATCATATAATAATAAATTTGTTCTATTGATTAATTTTGATGAAAATTTGGTAATTGTATCACAAAAAATATTGCAAGTGTACCATTTTGGAGAAATTTACTACATAATTTTCTGGCATTACTGGCAATTTTTTTTTCAACCGTTAACTAATATTAAAATTTAAATAATTAATAACTTAAAAGATATAATCTCATAAGTGAGAAATATTTAAATGAGAGGCCAGTATTGCTAGATTTGGTGGAATCCCCCCCAAGCCATAACTTTTTGTCCCCACAGGGAGCTATTAAATATGATACAAAACGTTTTTCACTTTCTGGTGGAATTTTAAACGCAATTCTGGCAGCAGTGATTACAAAGTTATTTTCAAATCCTTTTAAATACAGATGTGTCTATTTTTTTTCCACCAGATCGAGCACCACTCAAGGGGAGAGGGGTCCCCGGTTAGGTTAGGTTAGGTTAGGTTAGGTTAGGTTAGGTTAGGTTAGGTAGTGAAGCTAGAAAAATAATTCACTCTGTAACAACATAATGAGAGAATTGCATCATTTTTACATTGCGACAACTTGACGTTAAGGTTGGTCACTTTGCCACTTTACCTGTCTGAATACATTTTTTGATGATGTCATCATGTGTAAATTTATAGGGCTTTTTTTCTCATATAATATTGTATTTATGGTCAAAATTTTTTAATCCGATGAAATATGACATCATTAGTAGCAAACATGTCTAAAATGAAATTAAAATGAAAACTGTAATATATTAGATATGACCTGCTTTTTTTACTACATGCGTGTTTCGTTGTCATATGAAGATAATATGAATATTACAGAAGTGACCAACCTTTGCTTTATAAATCTTGCCTCTCTTGGCTAGTCTAGGTACAATGTTAAACTTAGTAGTATTTAAATCAGTGTTGCCAATAATGTCAATAAAATTTTCCCCAAAACGAAACTATACTTCTTCTGCATAGAGTGACATTTTGAGTTCAATTGAGGAATTCCCCCAGATCTGGCAACACTGATTTAAATACAAAAGTAAGCATACTTTCATTTAATTGACATTTTTTACTAAAGATTATCTCATAGATATCAATAGCACTATTTATGACATGATAGAAAGATACCTGTCTAAATACCTGTGTAAGGTGGTAATTACACTTGTCATAACGTTTATTTTCAGTCGTCATCTACGAAAAACGCCAAAAATCAATCGAGGATAAAAAAGAACAGAAAAAAAAATTATCTAGGTAAGATAGAAAAAGAGCAACACCAGGTAACAACAGGTAAATAAAAAACCAACCCAGGCAAACGGCGCACCTTGATTTTCACAGTGAAAAGGATTATTTTACATAGAGTTCATTTTTTCGATGATGTATGTATGTCACGTTTACACAAACTGAGTGAAATGTGAATTGAAAACAAAGAAAAAATCTTTTTTTTTTTTGACTTAATGTCAATTGCGTTTTCTGCAGCGTAAAACAAGGCTCAAGAAATCCACCTTTTGACAGTCAAAAAGTTAATGTCAGTTGAATGTATAATTTAAATCGTAACAACTTGAGTTTGCTACAGGCAAAAGACTTCATCCCCCCACCCTTTTTTACCCTCCCTCCCTCCCCCCTGTAGTCACACACACACACACAAAGTAGGCCCACAATTTTTTAAGAAGAGGTAACCGCGAAAGAATGCAGGGCTAATAATTTTTTTTCAAGGCATGCCAGTTTTCAAGCGCACTGCACATATGCAGTAAACATCAAAAGAGCTTTAAAGAGGTTAGGGTAGAGCTAACTTGGAATTTGACTTTGCAAGAACCTCATTTGTGTAACTAAAAAGTTCTCCATGACGTTATAGGTTCTTTATTCGTGACAGTTCAAAGTCCTTGCAAACAATTCTCTTGTAATACCTCTTAAGCTTCATTAATATCATCATTGCAATTTTTTTTTGAATGGAAATTTTTCTGTCTCAAAAAATCGCCTCGCATAGTTTTTAAACTGTACATAGTGTCCACAAAATCGCATCAAAATTATCACCATTGTAAACGAAGCTTTAGCAGCTATCCTACTTCTCTCACTGTATTGTAAGATCGTAAGTGTACCTGTGTCCTCTTCCGTTTTATAGAACTTATTAAACGCAGATAAAATTACAAAAACGTTCATACCAAAAAAACATGAAAGATACCTCTGGGACGAGTAAAAGAAGAGTTAAAGCACTAACTTGCATAACCTAATATTAGCTGTATATAGACCCTTGCCTCACCGGGGACGCCAGGATGTCTGAAATCTTATTTTTAAGGGGCAGAAAATTTCACCAAAATTTAATCTAAGCACAGTTTGAAGAAGTCTATCAGTTTTGAAAACAATGTCTGCTAAATCCAATATATTGAGTTATAAAGTATTATCATCAGTTGCTTAAATTTGTTTAAAGGGCATGAAAGGTGAAGGTTTTAAAGGTGACAAGTCAAAGTAATGAAGATTCTATCATGACTTTGGTCATCTGACTTAAAAAACTCAAAATCAATCAAAGGTAAGTTTTTAGGTTACTTTAATCAGTCTTTGCAATGTGACCAAATTTATAGATTTTGCCCTGATATAACTGGTCACTTTGCCAAGTCCAGCTTAAGCCTTGCTCACATTTGATCGTACGACTTTACGACTAGTGTAAAATTGACTATCTCAAGCTTTTGCTAGTTTTCAAATATAGGTTAAAAAATAGTTACATGCAGTGACTACTCTAAGGCAAGTTCACAGCCTTGTCAAAGCATTGCGAAGTATAATTCTAACCAAGTTGCAAGGTCATACGATCAAATGTGAACAGCCCTTTAAGCAACTAAATAACTGACCTCACAGGTTGGTTTTCTAATTGCATTAATTGGCCTTAGCACTATGACCCAATATTATAGTATATCCATTGTAAAAACTGCTCAGCTCACCAAGTCCAACATAAGCGATTAAAAAAACAACTCACAAGGTTTTTACTTTTGTTGCTAAAGTTGGCTTCGCAAGGTGACCAAAATTATAATAATAGACATTCTTTAAATTAGGTCATCTTTCTATATATTACTGATGAAACTCAAAATCTCACAACAGAGGTTAGTTTTTAAGAGACCTGAATCAGGCAATGTAAAGTCATCAAATCTCCATTTTTGTATGTAAGTGGACACAATGATAAGGTTGACTTGAACAACTAAATAACGAGTTTTAGTTGCTTCAATTGAACTTCTAAATGTGACAAGAGTTAAAGATATCCATCACTATAACTGGTCAGCTTGCTAAGTCCAAAAATAACTCATCTCAGATTGCTTTGCTTAAGCTCACACAAGTTAATGAAAAATCAATGTTTCAACTCAAGTCTTTGCATGAAGCTCATTGGCAAAAAAGGAGTGTTTTGTAGAGGCATTAAAAACCCTTGTACCTGACTCCACCTGGTGTAGAGATGTTTATTTATTACCTGTGCTAAACTTGTTGCTCTGCACATTCCTTTAAATGAGCAAATTAAACTTCTGTGTTTGTGAATGTTCTCTGTTTTAAAGGTTCCACCTACTTTCCTTGTCTTTCATTTTTTATTCTCTGTCTCTCTCTCTCTCTCTCTCCCTCTCTGGCCCATTGTTATTAATCCACTACAAGAAATTAACTCACAAAAAATTTTTTTCTTCAAATTAAAATTGAAATAATTCACTGAAAAAAACTATGTATTTAAACTTTTTTGTTTATGAATAATTTCTGGGTTGGTACAAACAGTGTTCCCTGATCTGGTGGAATTCCTTAAAATTGGAACTAAAAACTTTTGTATTTACATGGAATTCACGATAGAACGTACAATATTTTGTTCTGTTTTTGGTAGAACTTTGAGAACGTTTCTGACAACACTGATCTCAAATTGTTCCCCAAAACTTCAAGTTGTATCTCACTGAGTTTTGTTAAATATGATTTATGTAAAAAAAAGTTCAAAGAATGAATCCTTTAAGTTTTTATGTGTGACAGCTCACAATTCTTAACAAGTCAGAATAAGTTAGAAAGTTCTGTGTCCAAAAAAATTATAAAGAAACAGGCCATACTATTTGTCTCTGCCCAAAAATTTATCACACAACAAAGTACAAACTACATTTCAATAATAGAGTCATTTTGAATAGTGTCATTATTTGCAAAATTCATCAGTTATGTGTGAATATATATATATATATATATATATATATATATATAGGGCACTAACAAAACTAGACCAACAAAATAATCAATTCAACTATTACAAAACACTTAAGGGCCTATACAACAAGTACTTAACAAAGTTTTTGGGGGTTTTTTTTATAATTCTTACAGATTTTTTTATCTAATTTGTCAAATTGACTCTGGGTTATTTCATGCAACTCAAAATTGACATTCAACACTTTAAAAAAAATGTTTTTCTTTCTATGTCAGTAGGCTGACATTTGAAACATCCTTTCTTTATAATCAATGTTGATTTTCAGTAAGCTAGCTCGGATTTCTATTACTGGATGTAACCCAAACTTTTTCAGTTTAAGAG
>LR051235.1:0-12084 GCA_900607525.1 Apocyclops royi
AACTTAACGTAAAACTACAGTATTATGTTATTCCTACGGACCAACAAAATTTTGAGCCAAAATTTGAACAATAAACATGCATGAAATAAACATATTGAACATTATTAGACTTGTACCATCCCTCCCCTACATGTGTCACTTCACTTCTGGTAGAGTCTTTTCCAAGTATCAAAATTCTTCTTCACATTAATCGGGAACTTCGCCACCTTCTGAGCCCAGAAGGTTTTCAGAGTCTTTGGCGAGAAGTACACTACTTCGTGTCGGTCGTCCTCCTGATGTCCAACACCAGGTATGAAGTCAGACATCAACTTCATCTTCTCAAACTGTTTGTGGAGGTCTCCAACCTCCTGATGGTACTGAGCCTTCCAGATGTCATTCTCTGACCAGTGAGGAGTCGCCCAAACTGCCTCCCCTGGATTTTGTTGTTGAGTCGTGCCTCTCCCTTGCATTAGCGTACTCCTAGGGTTTCTGTTAACGTCATTCCTCTCTCATCCAGCTTCTCGTCGTAAGTCCCAGGGAGAGACCTTCTCCCTGTACATGACCTTGGCCCCTTCTTGATAGTTGCAAGGAAGCATCGTTATGACTTCCTTGCCCACGGAAGCTTCTTTAGTTGAGTATCCGCTCAACATGACGCCGAGTTCTACTCGTGAAATTTTCGTAGGACACATCTTGTACCACAGGGGATTCTCTGGACACACTTCCCTGTTGCATTCTGCCACACAGTCTTTGCAAACGTTGTGGCAGCTGACGTTAGATGAGTGTTGTATAAAATTGAAATCCGTGATTGGCATAAAACACGAGTCACACTCGATATACTTGCGAAATGGGGTGCACACAACCTTAAGGCTGTAGTACTGTTGCTTACGGTAGTTGAGGGGATAGATGTCCTTCGACATGATCGTGCTGAAACAAAATGCTAGAATTTAGGGTGGAAATACAGGTTACGGTTTAGTTACACAAAACGGGTTTTATTTACTGGTACTACTATTGTTGCTATAGTTTGTTCACTACTAAATTTTTGTCCATTTCACTTTTCACTTAACTGTCTTTCAATCTTTCGAGCCTCATCTGCATGAGGTCAATCGCGTCGTTAACGGGCGGCCGTTGGTCTGGTTGACAAGAGGGGAGATTTCCTTGGGCTTCCGGTTCCCTCTGCTGGTACGCTGCATTCCTGGGCAGAGGCTCACGTCATGCTCGTGGTGGTTCACCACCCCTAGGAAAGGTCGTCAACTCCAAGTAGTAAGGCTCAGAGGGTGCAGTCTCGGGCTCGTTCTTGCGTCTCTCCTTAATCATTTTCTTTACGTAACATTGGCAACACAGCAGGATGCCAACGAAGATCAGTGTACCAATGACGGCACCTGCCAGGGAGAAGGACCCGTGCTCGACCAAGGACCTGAAAATTTCTTTGGTGGACATTTTGAGGAACTGAAGGTCCTTCAGGTAAGGTCTTTTGATATTCAGGTCTGACAGTTTCCGTAGAGCCGCTGGGATCGCGTCGTAAGGGATGGTAATGATGTCGAGCGGGTCCCATTCATAGTTGAATTGTATCATGCTGTCAGGGAATTCAACTGTAAGGTCAGCGTAGGCGAGATGGTGAGCAAACTCGGCCTCGCATCCTTCGTCCAGGGTGAACATATTGGCGCCCTTCGAAAGATACTTTTCACTCACCGTCCCGTTCAAACAGGTCATGGGAAACGGTGCGAGCCGACGGTAGGTAAGCGGCAAACGTACGCTTGCCCATCTGCACCACTGGTTCTTCAGCCTCCATAATCTCATAATTACATACTTTCCTAGCGTTGTCAAAGTCCTGCTTGTAAATTGACCCTAAGCAGGACCGGTCAAATCATCTTGATAGCACTCTGAAGCCATTACACAAATATTGCCTGTTAAATCTTAGGCAGCTCAGTAGGTCCACCTGCCTGAGCTCTAGCGAGAAACGATGGTCCGTGTTGGATAGAGCCAAAATTTCTTCCTTCACATCCAACACCATCACATGTCCTTCATCCATGGTCACTGGAAATGGATGCAGTTTGTACAGTCTCAGTCTCGCCGTGAAACTGAGGGATGTCGGTAGACCTCTTTACTCCCTCGATTCGGTTAATCTCATCTTCCAGTTGACCGAGGACCGCAGCTTCTTCTCCTGCTACTGTCATTTTTCTGTTTTTGGGGTGTTGTTCATTTCCAGGGAATCAAAATTCCACATGATGCCAACAGTTTTGGATAAACGTTATCTTTAGAAAATCGTCTAAGACTTGGCCCAAGTAGTCTGTCCCAGACTACTTCCAATCTTAGAGAGTAAGGACTTCAGATCAAGACGGTCGTTACAATACAGATTTATTTACGGATGAAGCATGGTTTTTATAGCAAATAGTCGGCTCAACTTGAGTGAAAATGCTCCCAGCCGTTTTCGCTCAAGTGCAAACACGCCAAAGTCAAATCACTACATAAATTATTTAAACGGTAGCGGATCCGTCCCTAATTGCCTGCGCAAAAGTTGACTTCTGTTGACCTTTGCGTGTGCTCAGCTGACCCAATCACTGTTTTGTGATAGGTCAAAGCACGGCATGAGAAATAACGATTTTTACACGATTAATGATCTTCAGGTGTCACATTTTGCAAGGAATTTGAGATAATCCTTTGGGAAAACGGCCATCTTAACTTTTGACCGTTAAATCTAATTATAACTTAACAAACATTCTAATCTACATAAACTTAATGTAAAACTACAGTATTACGTTAACGTAATATAGTGCTGATGACTATATGAAGGAATCCAAAGACAAATTCCAACTATGACTGACTTTAATTAGTGACAAGCAAGCATTTTTATACAAGCATTTTCACGGGGATAAATCATGGCAGTTTCAGGATGTTCAGTTTGGCGGGAACCATTTTACATGCATTAGGTTTACAAAATTAGAACAACTTCTTTGCCTCGGGCACTTAACATTCCATCCCCATTAAAAAACATGGTCTGTTGCATCTTATGTAACAAGCGCACGTTAGAGAAAAGATAATGAGCAACATTTTCTAGAGTCATAAAACACAGGTCACTTTCTGACCTTGATAATTCAAGCCCTGTCTCTTATCATCTCAGGTGAATCACATTTTTTACAAACACGTGCATAACATTGCAAAGGTAAAACAGAAAATTTGATACATAACATTTACATAACATGATTGATATGGTTAGATAGTTTGGTTTTACAATTCAACATGGAAAAGAGGTTTTTATCCATTACTCCTATAGTAATACAGTAGTCTTATGTTAAGTAATTGACTATTTTGTTTAATAACTTTATTAAAATTGACCATTATCTCCCATGGGAACATTTCCTAAAACCATTGCAATTTCCTCTGTAAAATGTATAATACGACACCAACTTCCAGGAAGAAATCATTGCTGAGTGCAATAAGCGTACCCAATCAGAATACAGCATGTGATCACGTGATCATTCATGAAGCACGTTCATGCTAATTTCATGCTTGGGGAAATCATGATGGATCTGTGTAAGTGAACAAGTTTTTATGTTTTTATGTAATGATTTGAATTTCCTGCTCTTGACACTCACAGAAAATGCTTGGAGCATTTCACTCAAATGGATCCTCATTTTTTATATTCAAGATGACACTTAGTTGAAATAAATCAGTTCTGAACCGACCGTCTTGACTGAATGACTTTACCTTTTCTGAGATTGGAAGTAGTCTGGAACAGACTGCTTGGGCCAAGTCTTGAGAAAATTTTATAGATAACTGCTTATTCAAAACTGTTGGCATCGTGTGGAATTTTAATTCCCTGGGAACTACCAATGCGAAGATAGAAAAATATATAAATGGCAGTATCAGAAGGTGCAGTGGTCATCAACCACTTGGCTGATGAAATCAACCGCATTGAGTATGGAGTAAAATCCTCCACAGACATCCCTCCATTTCACGGAGACCAAGCTCTAGACACCATACAAGCAGATGTCTACTTGGAATGGTTTAAGACCGCAACTCACATGAGCAACTGGGACGAGGCCAGGATGTGCAGAGAATTCAGTTTATCTCTGCGAGGCAAGGCTCAAAACTGTTACCAGTCTGAGAAAAGCAATCTTTCTCGAGAATTACTGCACCACATTGGGGGTCATCTCAATGTCCAAAGGCTTCCAAGACCTGGCACAGGGACAAAAGGAAGCAGCCTGAGATTTTTATTCTCACATCTGTCATGCTTTCACCAATGGTCTGTGAGATGTACCCCTGAATTTACTAGAGGCAATCACTTCTGCCTTGGTAGCAGCAGGCCAACCTCTGCATGGAGCAGCAGAAGCTGCCATCCAAACAGTGCTCAGGGAAGGAGCTGAGTACATGCAGAGAATCATCATGAACACCATTTTTGTCAGTGGGCTCCGCGACGAATTGAGAAAATGAGTCACCCTACTATAGCAATGCCATGACCTGTTCCACAACATTCATATCGCCATGGCTGAGGAGCAGAAAATTGGCAAGGAGGGCAAGGTCAAAGGAACCCATGTTTGCCAGATAAGTGAGAGTCCTCAGACAGATAGAATTGCTGAGCTAGAGAAAAGAATTGCTGCCCTGGCAGGGGGAAGGATAATGCTGTTAAAGCAGAACTTAGAAAGAAGGGAGCTTGCTTTGCATGTGGCCGTCAGGGGCATTTTCAGAAAGAATGCCATAGTAGGAGAAATGGTGTTAACACCATTCAGAAAGAAGAAGTAGCTCCAGCCTCTGCTTGGGATGACGTGTTTGCTTTAAAAAAAATTTTATTGAACAGGGCTCATTAAGAATATCGAAAAGAAAAATATTTTAAGCCTTTATACTTTCATATAAATTTTGTTGTAAGAACCCTTTTCATATAGCTGCAATAGCACAGGATAACGACCCCCATCTATCCAACACCCTGTTAAATTTTTTTTATTTCAATTATCCTTCCAAGATCAGATCTTCAGCCATAACAAAAAAGGGGTTGATATTAGTGTTGTCTCGCAGATGGGTTCTAATGACTTAGCAATCGTTGCAGATGCAAAAACTATGGGTCCCAAAGCCTGGATGGTTGGACTTCTCCGTGTCATGATCATCTGTTGTCTGACTGCCAAGCCGCCTCAGCTGAGAGGGCCTTGTTTGAGGATGCGGACAAACTAGTGGGAGCCACTTTGTATTTACATGTGCACGTTGACATCCCCTTGACTGATATTGAAGCAAGAATCACTGGGTACGATCGGTGGTTACACAACCTCAGACAGTATGATTACATTAAGCAACTCTTAGACCACCAGATTTCTGAGAGAGGTAGAACCATTGACAAGCTGGTCTGCTACGACTACTGCTACTACGGGAACATCCCAAGTGTCATCACCCAGGTGTGGAACAAGATTGCTGACTTGTACCATCTGAATGTTCAATGTCTTCTACAACACCTACAGACTCTGCAAGCCCTCTTCCCCAATCTGGGCAACTCAACGACAGCTAAAGAAATTTGACGCTGTTGACAAGTGACAAGACTGCCAGGAGTTGGAGCCATCGACATATCTTCATCAGAACTCCATCGGATCCATGGTTTGGCCCGCAGGAAGAATCAAAACCGGAAGCTGCCAAACTAAGGAGGAATTGAGCCAAACAAGCCATCAGTTAGAAACACCTAGCTGGAATCCTTACCTTGCCACTGGCCGCTTGGGCCAGTTTAATGAGTATGTACAATGGCCAACAGATTCAGTTCTTGCAATCTGAATTGACAAGGACAAACCAGAATGTTAAGAAACTCTTTGACATCGTCATGGGCATCAACCAAGTCGTGGAAGAGGTCGTCAACCGGACATTACAGATTGAAAACGCCGTTGTTGAACTTCTCATTTTCAATCAATCCATGCTGGCCAAACATTTGGGCACCATAGAAACTCACATTCAACAAGAACTCGACAGTACCACCAGAGCAATCCAAGGAGGACTACTCCATCAACTCTTACCAGATTTGATCCCAGTAGATGTGCTACCACTATTATTTGATGCTCTGAAAGAACAGGCAAAAGAATACGATCATGAACTACTGATCGAAGGACCCAGTAACTTGTTTCAGATAGAGACTTCAGTGTTGTTTGATGGAGAAAATGCCCATCTGTTAGTGCACGTTCCAATGTTGCCTAGAAAATCCAGATTGAAACTGTCTAAACTGCATCCATTCCCTGTTACTGTGGATGATCAGCATGTAATGGTGCTTAATGTGAAGGAAGACATCTTGGCTTTGTCTAATACCAACCATAGATTTTTGCTAGAACTGAGTTGCCTATGATTTAACAGACAGTATTTATGTGATGGATTTGGAGTGTTGTCCCGACAATTTGACAGATCATGCCTGGAATCCATCTACAAACAAGACTTTGAGAACGCCAGAAAAGTGTGCAATTATGAGATTATGAAAGCCAAAGAAAGAGTGGTGCAGATGGGCAAATGCATGTTTGCTGCCTATCTGCCTACAGCTTGCACCGCACCTGTGACCTGCCTCAACAGGTCAGTCAGTGAAAAATACTTATCTAAAGGAGCTAACATGTTCATCATGGACAAAAATTACGTACGATCGTATTCATCATGGACAAAGGGTGCGAGGCTGAGTTTGCTCATTGCTGACCACTTCTACACGCCAGAGAATTGGGAAAAGTACATGTGCCTTGCGGATACTGACATAGATCACTACAGTGTGAAAATCGATGCAAATTTGCGTAATTTGAGACTGACACGCCACTCATTCTCCTTCTTCAACCGCCCTTCTTCCACACCACAGAGCCATTCACATTCACATTTTCTTCAATTTTTTCATCCTAGCAATTTCTTCCTCTTCAAGAACAAGACCTAGGCTGCCCAGACCAAGGACTCATGTCACACTTGAGTATGCCTTAGGGAGCATTGAGTGCAAATGAACTGAGACTCTAACTGTGCAACAAGAAACTAATTTATCAACTGAGACCACATAGGTATAGTACCAGCCAACTTAGCCAACTTTACTATACCAGGGCCAGCCTTGAGCCCACCACTGTCCAATGTTCATTGGACCGCAAACAGTTTCAACTGCCAACCCGAAATGACCTGCATTGTAGTATCTGATGACTACATTAATACCTTTTCCGCCAGATACTGCAGCTTTGACAAGCCTCACACACTCTACCCAAGGAACATCAAGCCACCCCTCACCTGTCAACTTCACCAGCCTCAAGTCGGTGCACCTGGATCTGGATGACAATGACGACAAAGACTGATGCCTGCAAGCGAAAGCCAACTCACTAGGAGTTATTTTTTATCAAGTAAGATTATGTGTGCATAAGTTTTAGAATTCATCACTTTAATATTAACCATTTTTGCATAGTAATGTTTAGCTGTTGTAGATATGAAAATCGCTCATTGTAAATAATTTTTTTTGTAAGAGATTCGCAATGTAACATCTTTTTAGGGCATTAAGCCATCAATTTTTTTAGGGCCTTCTGCCACCCCTTTTGGGCTCAAGACACCTTTCTTTTCATTTCTTTTCATAAATTTCAAAACACAAAAAAATTAGTTAAACTTTAAAAATCTAATATAAAAATAGTAAAATTTTCAAAATGACCTTCTGGTCAATCAAAAACATAACAATTTTAATTCACTTTGTGATTCGAATCTCATATTATATAATCTTACTACATAAAATTCAATAAAAGGCCCTTGGCCACCAAAAACATCATTTAACTTAAAGATCACCGTTACTGATCACTTAGCTGTTTCATGTCACACACATAATCGCCATTCGTAACCACCTAACCGGTGCCTAAATTGCTTGCCAAAGTTCATACTTTTTGCCATAGAGACACCAACCATAGTGCATGTGATCACGACATTTTTCGGCAAATAGTGACCCAGAGACACCAACCACAATGCTTAATAATCACATTTCTAATGTTTAATATTTTGTTTAATGAATTTTGGTGCCTGGAACCAATGTTTGCCATTCCTTAGTGTGCCAGGGCTCTTCATCCTTATCTCTATGTCTTTCTCCTGTTATTTTCAAAGCAGAACTACCCACTAGCCTTTGGCCAGTGCTGTACTTCTGAGAGGAGATGTAGTAGTCGGAAGACTTGAGATTAGGGCTCAGGCAAATTGATCACGCCTAAGGAACAGGTGTTCACCACATGTTCCAGAGGGGCTATGACTTTGACACTTGACTTAGGAGGCTATATTTCATGCTGTCATATTTTGACAGCTTTGCCATTAACGCTCCATAAATCAGTGTATCTAGGTAAGGGACACTGAGTCATGTCAACCATTCTTCGACAAGTTCGTGCAAGCACTAACCTGTCAATACATGACCTATAAAAGGGGGTTGCTCTCCCCCTCTTCAAAAGACTTCTTACCCACCTCTCTTAGAGTATATATCATAAGTTATAGTGAAACAGTTTTGGCAACACTTAGATTATTTTAGCTTACGTAAGTTTATTTCACATAAGTTCCCTTAAGTTCAATAAACATTATTCTGGACTCTCATTGTTTATTTCATAAACACACATTAGATATTGTTGTACATCGGTTGTCCTGGGGTCTCATTTGTACTTCGAACTTTAGTCTCACAACCAAGGGTATATCCGAGTACCTGCCATATTGAGCACCTACATTAATATTTTCATTACTCTATGAAGAAATGGTATAGCAATAAGGACGACCAGATTTCTGGAAATAACTCTCTCTTTTTTGGTCACAATAGTACTTTACCAGCTTATCAAACCATTCCACCATAGGGGTTAATTTGACAGGGGGGTACTTTTTTAATGGCCCCATTTTCTATGCCAAAAATACCAACTTTAAATTTGCCATTAAGCTGATCCAAATTTTAGCATTTTTATCTAATCTATTTTATAATTGTTACCATGGATGTGAAATAATCCTTTAAGGTATTTGCTGATAAGATTTCATCACATTAAGTCCCTTTAGAACATTTTGTGTGAGTTTATATGTTGAATGGAAAAAATCTCTCACATGCAAAATTTTTTTATCTTGACAGATAAATACAGACTGTTTAAACTAAGCTTTTAAATTAGACTTATCGGAGAATATTGAAATGTGAATTTTAAACAACAGGAAATAGAGGTCATCAACAAATGAATCTTTGCAAATATAGGGCTAATAAGTAAGAAGCTCTTTTCAAATTAATTTCTTACATCAAACATAAAGATGGTTTTATGCAAATTGTAAAATAAAATTCTATTTTTGACCATTAGAATTCATGTGCCTTGTTTTAAATACAAGTTCACTTGAGATGATGCAAGTCATAAGTGTAAGTACTAGGTCAATGCATTGACCTGTTTCATGACAGTTGTCTTGTGTCTTCTCCCATTAAAACATGTCTCATCTGTGCACCTACTCTGCAAAAGTGATTATTAAAAGATTTGTGTGTTTTAATGAATTTTATGTTGCTAATCGTGTCAAGAAAAGATGAGTTTTCTTTCAACTGTTTATTTCAAGATTCAAAATATAACTACCTCTTTACAAAAAATCTACTCACAAAAAGCATTCATCTAACCACCGGTGCATTGGTCTTGTAGTCGGGGTCAACCAGGGCCTGGATGTGGTGCAGGAGTGACCACGGTGTTTTCATCGATTGGCATGATGAAAGGCTTGATACATTACACATTGACTAACCTGTGAATTCTCTTAATAGGATCAAGACACAGTTATATTACATGGCCTCTTTTAGTTGCATGATTTCAAATGGCCCAATGTACTTAGGAGCTAGCTTCAGATTTTTTCCTTTATAGTAGCATTCTTGCAATAGCACTCTATCTACTATTGCAAAATTATGGGGTCTGGCCTTTTTATCATACAGCTCCTTAAACTCTTGGGAAGCATGAGTATTTTCTTTGACATCTAACTCCCTGGCAAGTGTTAATCAATCAAGCCAGTTGTCATCATTAGCAGTCCGTACTCGTGCTATTTCTCCACGTTGAAGTGTGGACAGCCTTGGTGTGAATGCATACATGAGGAAAAACAGTGAATTCTGAACTGCCTGTGGAAACTATGTTGTAAGCAAACATTAAGGGGGCCATGAACATTTCCCAGTTAAGGGTTTTTGGCAAACATTTCATCCACCACCTCTGCCTGGGCATTACACTTGGGGGTGACAAGTGGAGGTGTTGTTGTGCTTGACGTCTAGTAGATGAAATAATTCTTTAGATAGCTGATTCAAGAACTCCTTTCTTTGGTCAGTAATTATTTCCAACAGTATTCCGTATCAGCAAATCGGCTAAAGAGGGAACTGGCCACTATTAGAGCTTCCTTATTGGGTATGACTACAAGATCAACCTACTTTGTAAAAGCATCCGTGATCACCATGATATAATTTATTTTACCTCCTTCACTTTTTAGAGGCCCAAACAGGGGTGAGTGTATGCATTGGTTTGGTTCGGTGCATTGGGGTAAAGGAGTCAGTAACAGCTGTGGTGGCCAGTCATTTAACCTAGTCATCTAGCAACGTTGGCAAGAACGAAGGTGCTGTGTGATGTTGTTATCAAGACTGCTCCAGTAATATGAGTCTTGTATCCTCCTTTTTGTCTTTAGCAGCCCAAAATGTCAGGCCAATGTGTGTCCATGAGCTTCACTAAAGATGTTAGCCCTCATACTCCTTGGAGCTAGTATTACAGTACAGGGCCCTCTACCTGCCAATCTTTTCCACAGCACTCTGTTTTCCACAACACATCCTGCTTGGTTTCTCATTACATATTATTTTAGCCCCTTATCAGTAGGGATGGTATGATTGATAAGATACCTGTACAAGCTACCAATTCTGGGTCTTCCCGTTGTCTGGAAGCTATATCATCGGAATTGAGTTTGATAGATGCAACTGTGTGACAGCTGATGAAGTTGGCCAGCATCTCTGATCCTTTCTCTTATTTGATTTCAAAGCTAAACTCATTCTTAAGCTGCTGGAACTTGTTAATAGTGTGGGTATGTACCTTTCCAATAGATTCCAGAGGCGTGTGGTCACAGTGAAGTACAAAGTGTCCTTTTAGATAATCCAAGAAAGCTCCATGGCCCAGATGGCCGCTTGCATATCCAACAAGAATGCAGAATACTTTTTCTCATACAATGTCAGACCTTGGCTGGTGTAGGCAATTACCCAGTGGTTGCTGTCCTCATCAATCTGAATTAGAACTGCTCCCAGACCTCCTGGGTGTTGATCGTCTCCTAGGGCAGCATCCGTGATGAGGGCATACAGTCTACCATTCCTAGGACAATCTACAACTGGAGCTGAGCAAAGGATAGATCTTAATTCCTTGAAGGCCTTAATGCATCAGGAGGCAATTCTCCCTTTTTCTAGCCTGAACCTTTGCATGTAAGCTGATTGAGAGGAGCAGCTATTAAGGAAAAATTGTGTACATGATTGCAAGAGAAATTGCATAATCCAATGAAGCTTTTGACCTCCTTTACACTAGCCTGTGGCGGGCTGTCTCTAATGGCTCGTAATTAATCTTCTCCAGGTTGGATACCAGCAGGAATTAAGGTGAATCCAAGATAATTAACTTGTGGGCTTCCAAACTCACATTTTTAAAGTTAGGTTGCAGATTTTGTTCCCTTAAGCATTGAAACAAGGCTCTAAGGGTTTGTAGATGTTGCTGGTGTGAGTGGTCATGCACAACGAGATCATCTATGTACACAACAACTGCTTCTACTGACCTCTGAAATGAGTTGGGGCAACCCAATAAACCCATGGCACTGGTAATCCATTCAAACTGTCCCATACCTGGTACTGTGAAGGCAGTATATTTGCAGCTTTTAGGGTGTAATATCATCTGCCACAACCCCTGTTAAGTCCAGGGTTGAGAAGCTGTTGGATCTGGCCCGTCCAATTTCATTGATGCACTTGGTTACGTCCTTTATGGAGTACTTGTCGATGTGACTGTTGGCATTGAGAGCTCTGAAGTCCTGAACTACTATTAGGCCTCCATCTTTTTTCTTTCCTCAGAAAAGTGTGAACTATTCCGTGTGGCATACCATATTGGATATCTATGCGTCCATAGATATCTGTGCAAGTCAGCTGTTGCGCAGCTATGTGTCATTCAGCTAGCTTTCAAC
>LR051236.1:1753-12079 GCA_900607525.1 Apocyclops royi
TTTTTTTGCTTCGTATGATTTCATTTGTGACGTCACATTTTCAAATACTCCTTGGTGCTAATTTGTAGAGGTGCGCCGATATTGAGGAAACAATATCGATCATGTCTTTAATAATCGAAAAAAATATCTAAAATACCAAAATGCAAGTTAAAAAAGTGTATAGCAGGTTCTACATAATAACTTCAACGCTTAATAGATGTGGATCTAAGATTTGAATCTGAAACGGGAACTCGACAAACTCTACACTTTGTTTACACTTTTTTGAATTAGTGATCACTACGTGAAAGTTCAGAGAACATATCTTGACTGCTCGTCACAGAGGAATACCCAAACATATTTTCGAGAAAACCCCTCATGATAAAAATTTCATGAATCTTTGCTCATCTTTGCAATATTCCCAATTGTAGAAAAACGAAAAATGTTGATAATGTATTTTTCATCTTAAAAACCTAACATACCTATCCTAACCTATATTATGGGCCTCACTCCCCCCGGGGGCCCTCTCCCCAACATTTCTAAGAGCATGGATATTCCGACGATATGAAAACTCAGGATGGTTATTTACAAAAATTCCTCTAAAATTAAATATGTTTAGATCGCCCTTTGTAAATTAATAAATAACAATTGATGATCAGCTTTAACTATCTTTCAGTAAATTAAGTGTCCGAATTGTAAGTTCGAATGACAATCTCCGTTTTTGAAAAAGATGCTTCTTAACAAACGACATTTCCTTCTCTCGCCAAATGAGATTTTACTTGTTAATCGGATATTTAATTATAGTTTAGTCATAATTGAAATACTAGCTAGAAGGTAATTAGTTAAAAAATGAACATTTTATAGTTAAATTTAAAATTAAAAACACTTATTAACCTGACGTACCTATATGAAGGGTTCGATTACCTTTGCTATATTTGGATATAGCTTTAAGATTTTTTTTTTCACACAACCGATTGAATAGGCGTTTCCGGGCCATTTCAGAGCTAAATTTGAATCATTGAAAAAAAAGGTGAGAATCGTTTGAACACGTCATTCATGACGTCATCACTACACGGACTGAGGTCGGGAATTCTCGGTTGATTTCGCGGTCTTTTTTGTTCAATTTAAAAAACATCCAAATGATTATTGACTCTCACGAAACTCACATTAACGTAATTCAGACCTTAATTATTAATAAAGTTGAATTGGTATTGTAAGAAGGTTTTTTTAAATAAAGTGTAAAAATGTTCAACTCTATTTCTATACAAGAAATTTATGACGTAACATTTTTTAGTTTTTTGAAATCTCATCTTACAAACATCTGGATTATATTAAAACATTGACATATTAGAATTTAGACCGTTTGGAGTTTAGTTTTTGATTGCTAATTTAAAATAATATTTCTTAGGCTGTATAATAAAGTAAATTAAAAGACTCAATTATTGGTTACAATCATTTTTTTGTACAAAAACGTTTGAATATTAATTTTCGATGATCTAAGATGCAATTGCAGCCAAACTTGAAATTTGATACTGTAGTGAGAATAAAATTAGATGTGACCTTTAATGAATAACAAGGAAAATAAATATATTTACAAATTTAAAAGACTGACTAGCTTCTCCCCGCTTTCTCCAGGTGAAATATGACGAGTTGATTTTTGAAGACCCATCTGCCAATTATTCACAAGTAACAATGAGACAATTTTATTTCTTCTTTGAATCAAACGTTTCATTTTTTTTTCTATCGCCGCCTCATTTATTCTCAACAGAAAATGTTGTTACATTGGTACCAATAAAAGTTGAAAATTCAAAAAGGTAAACAAAAGACAAAAGATAGAAAACAGGTGCAAACAAATAGAAAAAATAGAATGAAACACAAACAGAGGTAAAGAAAAAAAACCATCCGGTTTTTTCCCGCGTCAAGGTTTAAAATTTTTGTTTTATTCAAATTTAATAGTGTTAATTTTTTTTGCGTACACTTAAATGAACGTATCCTGCTTTTATATAAAAATTTGATGTTAGGTAAAGAACCTTAAGTCCAGATAAAGATTGAATTTGTTCACATGATTCATCGTCTTGCAAAGCTCCCGGAATTACTTCCTCAAATATCACATTGCATCAAGATTTTAAATTAAAGTTATACGTGGCGTAAAACATAAAATGGACTGCTCACAATCGGAAGATCCCAAGTTCGAGCCCCTGCTTGGGACAGAAGACCCAGCTTAATCTGATATTCATTCCTAGGTAAATTTAGAATTGATGCGACTCAATCAATTTTTTTTATGAGAACATCCTGAATTGTTCAGAAAAATTCAAATGTTTTATTTACCTGTAGAAGTTTACTCCAATAAAGTATTGCCAGAAATGTCATCAAAATTTCATCAAATATCAACAAAATACCAAAACTAACAGTGATTTTAAAATACATCTTTCTTCTTTCCTCTTGAGGAATTCCACCATATCTGGCACATCTGGCTATATATTTATAACAATAAAATATCCTTTCACACTAACTACCTATATTCATTTTTATCCAACACCTAGTACACAAATTTAACAAATAAACTTAGATTTGATGTTAATGAGAAGTGAGACCTTTTTAGTTCAGGTTTTCTTAGTTAGAGCGGAAATACCAAAAATAAAAATTATAAAGAATGTTGTAAAAAAAGAAGCTATGAAAAGATGTTGGGTAATATTTCTGAAATAAACTTGAAGAGTGAGGGCGGCAGAATTTTTCTTTCTAGAAAACGCTATTCAAACCTTCATTAAAGGTCACAATGGAATATAAGATGAAAAAGAATTTGTGGTATGTCGCATTAGCAACTTTTAATGAAATAATTTCTTAATACAAACATGGAGGATCAATAAAAGTCGAGACAGAGATTTTCTTCGTCTAAATTTTCGTTTTACGTGAATGAATGACAAGTGTCGGAGAATTCTGTTTCCTAATCTATATTTTATATTTCTACAATCATGAAACCCTCACCATCCTCACCGAAACCCCAGCCCCGGCCCCAGCCATCTCTAGCCCGTGGGCTATTGCGTGCGTACGTTAGCATTCTTTGTTGGTCTGAGTCATTGCCGGTGCAAGCTTTGCTGCTATCAGCAACCTTGATAGGTAGCATGAAAATTGGCCGGGTATATATGTATACCTAGTTTTTGATGGCCCGACTCGGCCCGGCCCGAAAAATATCGAGCTCTGCACCGGACGTCGTTAAAGTGATAAGATTCGTTTGTTAGACGCAAAGAGAATATATTTAAAAAGAAATGATGAAATTCATTTACTTTTTATTATTTGTAATTTTCGAGTAATTTGAAATATTGATATTTTAATACTTATAGTTTTCTCACAAGGGTATTTCATCGAAAAACATCCACTACATAAATTTTTATATACTTCGGTTGTACCAATCTTAAAACGGTCACATTTCAAATTGTCGTAATTCCCATATTGTCGCACAGTCTTACACAGCGATATTTTAAGACCTGAAAGTGTCATTCCATCTAAAATTTCTGCTTTTTGTCAACTTAATATTAGAACTCAGGCTCGGGAAATTCTGCCGAAAAGTTTTTATATCTAATCTCGTTACAGAAATTTCGAGGTTTTCCTCGTTGCAACGAAGGATTTTCCTACTCACAAATTTCAAGAGATTTTGCTAAAAAAACAATTATGGCAATGTCAGATATATTCATCTTATTCATCTAGTCACTGAACTAGAATTTAATTCATGATTTCAAAACGTCCGATAGTTTTATTTTCACACACACACTAAGAAAATATTTCAACATAATTAAGCACACCTCACAACATGGTTGTAATACATTAAAGTATATTCCAACTTTGAGAATTACTCACGCGTCAACCTAGTGGCCCAAATCTATTCTTTCAAAATGAATAAGGAATCAAACACTTCTTGCCTGGGGTCATAAAACACGTAGAGTATTACTCAATTACACACAAAAAAAATAAAAAATCTTATTTAAGTAGTAAAAGAAACTTATTACTGAGTAAGATAATATTAATCGTGTGTTTCTCATTTTTACATGGATTTGATCTGAAGGATGAAATAGAGCATTTTATTCAAAATTGGCACGGTGTGTATTATACATCTTCACGCGTAAGCGCGCCAAAATTCATTTTTTTCCGTTGTTGAAGGTCACCGAGAACAAGTTGCACCATGTTGCACGTTGGTAAACTCGACCGTCTGTTAAAGAAAAAAAAATATTTCACATTTAGCAATTGGGACGGGCTACAACTTTTCGGTGCAAGATCCGGGATGTTTTTCAAGGTTTTTTTCGTTGAATTACACCACTTTTGATTTTTAGAGAAAATTTCTAGTTTGAATTTAAGTCCAATGACCTCTTAAGAATGTTTAGTCATGCTTCGACAAGAACTAACGAATAATTTCATAATCAAGTTCATGTGCGAAACATGTGAAAAGAAATTAAATCTTATTTCAATTTAAATCTTATTTCAATACTAAATCGCAGTACTATTAATTCAAACTTTATTCAAAGATGCCTAATTGATTAAAGTCATATCGCAGTTACGAGGGTACAGCGAGAAGTCTAGGCTAATTTCAACAAAAGTATTCAAACTGTCCTAGCTTTTTATTGTATGTAGCCATATGAATAAAATCTATACCTTTTCAACCTTTAAATTAATATGGTCAGTTTTCATAACGTTAACTATTTTATTTTATTAATAACTAAGAAACTTGGTCGACTCCATATTGCATCAGCTTTCAAGGACGGATATTTTCGTTGAATCATTCTTTCGACCTTCAACTGGGTTAAACTTTTAAGGAACTGTATCTGAGACCGTATTCACAAAAGTTCTTTCTTTCGTAAAATCCCAAATTTTTCATAGTAATCTTAGATATCTAAGACATACATTTAACTTACTCAAGATAACCATGACAGCAATGTGAAAGTTCGGGATTAATGGTATACATACAAATGAAATACTTCATAACTCAAAAAAGAATTGAAGATAGAAAAGCTGGAATAGCAAGTACATTGAGAAAGAAATTTGTGAAGTTCTTGGCAAGACAGCTTAGTTGTATCATATGATCGTAACACATTTGTAGGATTGTTCTTACGAAAACCTTGTAAAAATTTTTAATTTTAGTTATCGAGTCTATTTTAGGTAAAACAAGATATAAAATTAAAAGTCATATTTCAAATTGGCGCTATTCCCACATCGTCGCATTTTAAAATTGCTGCAAATGCAAATTGAAAATATTATAATTAGATTTGTAACTGAAGAAAACAGCTAATATATAACTAAGCAAACATGTATTATGTGTCCGGCCCCTAGCTTAGCACCCCTTAACCCTGGTGGGGGCACCAGTTTCAAACCTCACCATTTTGTGGATATACCTACAATTGCATTCGGGGAAGTTTCGAAATGTCACATTTGCAAAACTGTTTGATTCCTAATTTACACAAAAACAGGAGTTTGATACCTGACCAATACTAGGTTAGGTGAGTTAATTTTTTATAATCAAAGACAGGGCGTGCTGCCAGAATTTTTTCAAAATTGTACCAAAATATTCTATCGTCAACCTCTGAGGTTCTTTAATTGCATGTTTGGTGGATTCCACCTAAACTGGCAACTCTGCTTTTTTTCATTACAATAAAAAGTGAATAATCTTCAAACACTGAATTTTGATTGAAACAAAAAGTACAAAGGAAAACCAAAGTTTATTCAGAAAATAGTTTCATAGATTTGTACTTAGGAATTTTTCAAGTATTCTTTCAAAAGCCCTGATGGATGTATTGTTCTATCCTCATTCAAAGAATCAATCTAATTGATTCAAATGAAGCTGCAATGCTTCAAAACATTTTTCTTAATATGAAAAGTGCTGCCAGGAACTCAATTAAAATTCCACCAAAATTTAACACTGTATCAATTATTTTAAACCGGCTCCTTAAAATTGGAAAAATCCACCACAGGCAGGACTGTGTGAATTTTGGGTGCTTATAAAATGACTGCTGTGCGTGCTGGCTTTGCCCAGTCCAATAGCGTGGTCTGAATAACGCTTACTACAACCAGACGGACATTTTATTTTTTGGAGGAATTTTGCTCTTATGAGACCATCCTAAGTAGGATAGAGAAAAATTACCCAATACAAATGCAGCCCACGCGATGGTCGTTTTATATGGTGCCGTGATTTTTTTAAAAAAAGAGTTAATGTCAATCTGAATGAATACCAAAGGAGAGCATTTTACGTAATGTGATTAATCCCTTTTCTGTTTATGAAAATACCTTTGAAGTACCTATAGTCGGAATGACGTTAAATAGTTGACCTTCCATGTATGTGAAAAAAAATTTCATACTGGCACTCTTTAAGGCATTTAAGAAACTAAACTTCATTGAAATGTATCTTCCGCAATGTTTTTATTACATATGTATCTCAAACCTAAAAAAGATGGAAATTATTTCATTATCACTGTCATTGTCCATTACACAACAATTTAACTCAAGTTTCAGTTAAAAAATGGAAAGGGTTTTGGTTCAAATTTGGCTAACCCAGTTTTTTTAAAATCATTTAACATTCAAATTTGACATGCGACAAATATTCAAAAGAAATTCAATTTTTTCTAGTCAATCAATAAATATCTCATTGGCAAGAAAAGCGATCATATTTCATATTGTCGCATTATCCATGTTGTCAAAATGTAACGTTGTCGCAAACTGAACATTTCTTATTTTATTAAACAACCTACCCTAACCGGGCCTGACCTGGGCCGAACCCATCATTACTTTTGAGTATTAATTATTTTTAAATTAATTAATTATTAAAATTATACGCAATTACAGCAAGTCATTGTAAACATTTTTTTAAAGAAGGAATCATGATTGATCATGTTTGATCGTCTTATCCTTTCGAATATTCTTGTTTGATATTTGAAACGATTTTAGATTGTTGAAGAATTATTTTGTTTATTTCGCCAAAAAGAAAAAAAATATTTTTTGATATCATTTTTTGTTTCTTTGAGTAATTTTTTGGTGGGGGCGTGGTAGGTTTGATATCGAGGGCGGGTATTTTTCAAAATTTCTTAAGTAAATCTTAGAAAATTTTGTAACCTTATGTAAGTTGTATAAGAGTTAGATTTCAAAGAAATCCTCGTAAATTTTGTAAATTTTCGTTACATTTCAAAAGAAAATACGGGAAAATAAAAATTTGAGATTTATCGTAAGATTTTCTTAAGAATTTTTGTGAGTACGGTCTTAAAACTAGAGACAGATGTTTTAGCAAGTAAGTCAATTTGAGTCAGCTTTGAAGGCATGTGAGTTCTTTATGTAATCATTATTTTTTTATTTTTAAAAAGCGGATCTTGTATATAAAAATCTCTCCAAGAAAAAAAAATTCTGTTTTAGTCTCGTTAGTTTTTTTTATGGACTTGTTAGATAATATTTTAGTTTAGAAATTTCGTGTAAATGTGTCTTCACTTTATGAAGCCAACTTAGTCCAAATTTTTCTCTTGAAATTTTCGTGTTTTTCAGTTCGGAGGTATCAACACCCACATCCAGGGTTGCTGGATCTTGTCAAGTTCTCTGAATTAAGTTAGAATGTTTTGTATGAGTGGACCATAGTATAATCAATGTTGCCAGAAATGCGATTAAAATTCTACCAAAAACTTAAAAAGGAAAGATTTTATTTAAGAAAATCTTCTGTAGACACAATGAAAAGCCCATTTAAATAAAAACTGAAATTTCACCTGATCTGACAACACTCTAACCTACCCATGTTTTTTATTTTTTTTCTAGAACAATGCCTAAATTTCTGTAATTTCAATGACTATCTAAGACATTTGGAGAGAAAAAACGTAACTGTTTAGTTATTTACAACATAACTGAGCTTAAAAAAGTATTTTGACAAAAATTTTGGGGGAGTAAACATGAAGAAAATTTTTCCGAAATACAAAAAATACTTTTCGGTAATAATTTCTGAGTTGAAGTCCTTGTTATCTTCGAGAGAATTCAAAAATAAAGCTATCTCGTTACTCTCATGCAGGATATAATAATATTTTTAAAAATATATATTCAAAGTAAAAGATCTGCATTATGTCGCATTCATTCTTTTAATTGTAATAATTGTCGTAGCCGCAGTGTTGCCAGATTTGGGGGAATTACCTAAAGTCGGAACTAAAAAGTTTTTTTTTGTCTAAAAAGGACTTTATATGGACTGTAAAACATTTTGTTCAGTTTTTGGGGAAGTTTTCATGACAAATCTGGCAACACTGTACTCGTCGGTCATGCTATATGGTCGCAGTGTCAAATTTTCGTGGAACGAAAATTCTAAAATTGTGTTATGTATGTCTATACCCAACCTAACCTAAATATAATGGGTAGGGCCCCTTGTCTGGGGGGACACCCCATCATGACAGTTCGGGAAAAAAACAATTTGCCATTGCCCCACAATAAGAATCACAGAATAGGTTCATTTGACCAACAGTCAAATGATCGACACGTATAAAAATATATCATTTGATCGACAATTATGTATGATTGACAATATGCAAAAAGTCAAGAGGTGAAATCTGTGAATTTTGTCGAAAGGTCAGAAAGTTGAAAGGAATGTCGAATTAAAAATCCTTATTTGTCGGTCAAATAGGTGTCGATCAATTGACTGTTGGTCAAATGAGTGTTATGCCAGAATCACAACAGGATAAATCAATCGTATTGTTTCTAACGGATCAAATTTATTGTAAGCTAGATTGTTACTGTGCACTTATTCGTAAGCAATCTGAGACAATGGTCTAGCTTTGAACTTAATTAATTATTAGTAGATAAGATAAAAACTTATGAAGATCTGACAAATTCGAATCTCTTAACCTAAAACATTTATAGACTTATTGTCAGTGCTGCCAGAAATGATGTCATAACAATTTTCCAAATATTATAAAAGAGTTTTGTTCCACCTTGAGACAATAAATTTTTCATTTCTGGTATTAGGGGATTTCCCCAAGATCTGGCAACACTGCTTGTTATGAAAACGTTGCATAAGTTTTTCACTGAATAATTTTCTTTAAAATTTTCACAAATTTATTTTATTTGAAAAATAAAAAGTTTTTAATTAGCTCTGTGGTAATTATTTATGTGAACTTTTATTTTTTGAACTATTTTTAAAATTTTTTTGGTTGATTGCATCACGATTTTTATGATTTTTATATTGTCATAAAAGTTCTGTGTCCAATTTAAAAGATTAAAACAGTTTGTTACCTAGCCGAGCTCTGTCAGGGACACAACCACCTAAATTCAAATTTTTTGTGATAATACAAAACCATTTGAATTGCGATGATGAGATAACCTGCTTCTAATGATGATTCTTTTGATGAATTAAAATTTTTTAAGAGCATCCGAAAATAAATTTGTGAAGATGTCCAATAGTTCAAATTTATAACATGACAGGAAATCATTTTCAGCATTTTCATTTATATTTAGAAAAAAAAGGTATCTTTGCAGTGATATTAGAAATGTCTTCGAACTTTCTCAAGGATTTGAACAAAATATAAATTGGTCAATCAAAAGAGACTTTAGTAAGAAATACACGAATTTAACACGAATTTTTTAGCTATCTAACGAAATATCTGAAAATGCTATTGTTTCTTTCTAGATTTATAAACTTTGATTCGAAAATAGAGTTTGTCAGTCAAGTTGGATAATCATATTTCAAATTGTCGCAGTTCCATACTGTCGTAAAATCAAAATTTTACTTTTTTAAGTTACGATGAAACTCCACACCAGTGGTGCCAGAAATATCATACCATTTTCCCCAAACATAATGAAGTTCACCTTTAGACATTGAAGATTTTAGTTCTGATACAAAGGGATTTCTCAAGATCCGGGAACACTGCTCCGTATGAACCATGGATTTCAAATATTTATATTGGTTGTTTTCCTGCTTTCACAGAAGTCTATTTTTATCCCAACCACAGAAGATTACGTAACAATGAACTGTTCTTAAAATAAAAGCCTTATAAATACCTAAAAAAAATTATTTGAGGCTGAAAATTTATTCGCTGACAGTCAATACTTCTCTGGCTCAGAGATGAGTTTGAGATCTTTAAGTCGGAAGGGATTCATGAATCGAGTCCATTCGATTCAATCACTTGAATTTAAGAGTGACGCATGATTTGGCAAGGGAGGAAAAAAACTATTCTTAGACTCAATTTAGTTAAAAATGAGTTTTTCTCACAACGCCATAAATTATCGGCTTTACAAAAGTGATGAAGAAACGATTTCTAGTGCAATATCTAGAAAGTCACATAGTATGTTGTTAGCTATCATGCAACTATGACGTAAACTGAAAATGTATATTGTAATTAACTTGTGCTATGT
>LR051237.1:0-10691 GCA_900607525.1 Apocyclops royi
AGTTTTAACAAAGAAATTTTGTGTCTTTTTTTGGTGAAATTTTAAGAACAACATTTTCAATATTTGCATTACTGTGAGTACATAATGTATACTACAGCATTTGAATAACTGAATTTTGCTTTCTTAACGAGAATGATGAATTAAAATATTTTTGTTCTCTAACGAACAGGGTGCTTCTACTAATTCAATGATGAGAGAAAAATAAACACCCGGTAGCAAAAAAAAAAAACCTTGGACCCATTTGTTGAAACTGAAAAAAAAAACTTTTGTCATGTAGGTTACAACCCTTTCTAGTGTGTTTTGAAACTTTCATTGAACTGGTCCTGATTCATTGGAAATTTGTCCTTCGGAAATGCCTAAGGGTTTTCAGTCACGAAACCTTTTTTTAAGTATTTTGATTAAAAGTCGATTATTGTACTCCGACAGTCACTCAAAGTTCACTCAACTTAAATTGAAATTATTTTTTTACTTGACAAAAAATCTTTATATAAGTGAGAGAATCAATAAAAAATTTTATTTCGGGTACGTATAAAATGACTACTGTGCGGGTGAGGGCGGATTATGTCGAATGTGAGGCTCAGTCAAGATTTAAGAATTTGGCTCAAAGTTCTGTACAAAATTCTAGGAGCCAATTTTTGACTGGCATGCGGTGTTGCCAGAAATATCATGAAAATTTCCCCAAAACCTGAACAAAATGTAGTTTAGTCCAAATAAAGTCCCTTTTATACAGAAAACTAAATAGTTCTGACTTTAGGTCATTTCCCCAGATCTGGCAACACTGTTGGTATGAGAAGCTTAGGAAATAGATCTGGAGAAAAAAAAGTGGCAAACCTGCACAATTAGCCAACACAAAGGTCTTTTTAAATGGTGCCTCACATTTTCCATTTCTAAGCTCCAAGGAGAAAATTATAAATTAAAGATCTGAGTTAAAATTCATGTTGTTTGTTAAGGAAAGTTTTAAGCCACTTTTATAGTTTGTCTGTGAACCAAAATATTATTATAAATTTAATTAATTGAGTACACCTTAATAATATCTTTTAAGTTTAAAAACATTTAGAAACCAAATCGAACCTATATTATAGGTCCAACCTCCGAGCCCTGCAGGGGGGGGGGTGAACCAAGAACCCAGATGAGACAATTTTTACTTTAAAAACTGAATATATCTTTTTGCTTCAATCTTAAAATACTAAATTTCAATCAAAATCTTTTTAAAGCTAACATTGCCATAATTTTTTTTCTAAATAAACATTTTTTAATTTGTTTGTCTTACATACGTAAATGAGCAAAAATTTTTGTATATACCTGACAACAAAGTTTCTTTTTATATCTTATTTTTTTTCTTGTAAAGTAAATAAATTGAGAATAAATTATGAAGATTACTCTACACTATCAACATAGGTTTGGAAAAAAATGAGAAATCTTTATGGCTTCAGTAGATGAGTGAAAATTTTCAGCTGACTAATGGGGAGGCAACAGATAATGATATTACATTTTTTCCAGGTTCAATGTCGGAGTTTCTTTCATCTTCCCAGTCGCCGTCTTCTTTGTCAACATGGTCTTGTGCCTCATCCCACTGCCAGCCTTCATCAAGGCAAAATTTAGAGAAAAGCCTAGCGTTTTCCAGTGTTATTTTCATAACTTTACAATGAATGCTATAATAATCTAACATTGCTTGCCAAGATGCAAGGGGAGGCAACAAAAAATAAAATTATAGAGGGCGCTAGATGAAATGGGTAAAATATTTTCAAAACATCTCTTAGGTGTCTTAGGTATCTAAAAATCAACATGAACATTTTAGTCCTCCATTCTAATTAGTCAGGTTTGAAAATATTATCAACTGAGATTGTTTTACCACTTTCATCTAGCACCATCTACAAAACACTTTGGTCGGTTCCTTCCCATTGAAAAAGCAATTAAAAATTAAGGACAAAATTTTTCTAGGATAGTATCAATATGCCATGGAGATAAGTGGCTATACTTTCAGCCTTTTAATTTTCTCCAAACCCTATAATTGTATTTTTTTTTTTGCTTTTTTGCTTTAGCGCATGAAAAATATCATGCACAAAGCCCTTACAGAAAGACTTATTACAAATTACAAAATTTTCAAACATGAATTGGCCCGGCCCGGCTCGGTCTGTTCCGGCCCGGTCTGTCCCGAACGGCTTATTACAACTTTTAGGAGATCAGTATTTATAAGTGACAAACATTGTATAGAATTCAAGACTATTGTTTAGTCAGATAAGTTCATATTGGAGACTGAACTGATCCCTACATGCTGTGTAAGATTTACACCATAGACATAGTTGTTTTTTTTACAATAGAAGTCTATGATTACTTGATATGAATAGAAAAAGAAATTAGGTTCCATTGTTCAAAATCAAATCATATCAATCTTGCTTAACAAAAAAACTTATCTCTATACCATAAAAATTTTTATGTTAATTGAGGAAGTTTCATATTGTTGCGATTCCCACATTGTCAGAATTTGCATATTGTTGCCATGGAGATTCTGGTACTCCTGGTGGGGCTAATGACTTGACCCATTAATAAGATTAGGTTAGGTTGGGAAAAATTAGAAATTTAGAACAAAGTTGGGATAAATTTCAATTTGGGATAATTTTACAATGTGACAATATTGGAAACATTGCGAATTGAATTTTGATTGAGGAATCAATGCAATGCTGTACAGTATTGTCATAGTCGGATAACCTAACCTAACCTAACTAAAATAGAAAACAAGCAAAGCTAGGAATAAAAAGACTGAGTATTTAGGTGAACAAGAAAAAAATGAAAATATCACATGACCACTTAAGTCAAAAACAAGTGAAGTGCACTTAAAAAGTATTTTTCCATACAAAATACAGTACAGAGTCAAAGGTAAAGACACAAATCAAAGAAGAAAGACAGAGAGAAAAAAAGATACATAATAGAAGAAAGACAGAAAGAAAAAAGATACATGATAGAAGAAAGACAGAAAGAAAAAAAGATACAGAATAGAAGAAAGACAGAAAGAAAAAAAGATACAGAATAGAAGAAAGACTGAAATTTTAGAAAGATACAAAATAGATGAAAAACAGAAAGAAAAAAAAGATACAGAATAGAAGAAAGACAGAAAGAAAAAAAGATACAGAACAGAAGAAAGACATAAAGAAAAACAGAAACAGAATAGAAGAAAGACAGAAAGAAAAGATACAGAATAGAAGAAAGACATTTATAGACCTTTTGTGATCAAGAGAAATTTGAATTACAAATTGAGAGTATGTTATTAAAATAGACTGATTTTGAGCCTCATATTTTTAAAACTACAAAAATTTGCATGACTGGGCCAATATTCAAAGCAATGTACTTTCAAGACTAGAATTTTAGAAGCATAACATTTTAGCACGAAATAGCTTAATATGCTATTTCCATCTTTCCTTCTTTGTCCCCTTTTTTATTGCAGGGCCTGAATGAAAGATGAAATGCATCTTACCCTGTAAATGTCACAAGCCTAAAACTCTACCGACACATCTCTACAATGGGGGGCCAATGCATGATGAAATCCTTTTAGTCCCAACAACTCAGCAATTATTTAGAAGAAGAAATAGAAAAAATAGGAAACACCTTTATAAACTTAAACTTGTAATGGCATGAAAAGCAAACTAATAAATTAGAATGGAGCATGGAAACTTGCCACTAGTTTTTTGTAATATGAAATTTTCTCTCTCCATGTCCTATCTACCAAACCCACACACTGTCTTTCGACTGAAAATTGTATTCTCATTTTAAAATTTCATTTTTTAGTAAGGTATGATTTTTATAGAATGTATTTAGCTTCATAAAATTGTCTCGATTCAAAAAAACGTTTTTGAAATAGTTTTGGAATATTCCACCAAAACTGGCAACACTGAAGTACAAATTTGTTGCGATTTTGTGTTTCAAGCCTAGCCAGGCTAGCAGACATACTGCGTTCATAAGAATGCAATTTTCTTCATATCTTTGGGGCTACTTGGCGTAATGGTTATGGTGACTGGCTCACAATCGGGAGGTTCCAGGTTCGAGTCCTGACTGGGACAGAAAAAAGAGGACAGACGATGGAAGAAAAATGGAGAATCACATTCCTTTTCATTTATTAAGCCGAAATGTTTGTCATTTGTCATTTGGTTGCACCCTTAATAGATTGATATAATGTATAATGCATATTGATCCTTGGATCAAAATAAATGTAATTAATTAGATAATACCTGTTGAGTGTGGTTTCAAACAGCCCACTCAATAACAGGGTGTTCTGGTGCCACAAACACAAGTAGAGTTTTATTATTTTCTTATAACAACTTTAGGTGAATGAAATATGACTAATCAAACTAGGTATATATACATAGTTGTCAACTATCAAGAAGAATAGTTTAGTCATTCTATAACTTTGCTACCTAGAATTTGAATAAATAATATGGTCTACAATTGCTAGTAATGATCCCCTTTATTGTGCTATATTATGTACTTTTATTTGCCAAAGAAAAAGTTCTTTTCATTAGTGATACTGCAATGAGTTGGTGGTAGAAATATTTTTTTTTCATTGTTGCCCTTTGGGAAGTGCTTGAGCTTTCTCTTTTGACAATCTTTAATGTTTTGTTCTTTTTAGGTAAGTAAGTGTATTTAATAGAGCTTATGAATTTTAGAGCTTTCTCTATAAATATAACAGAGTTGACAATGACTCACTGAAGGGAGGCTGCACCTTGGCTGGCTTGGTTCACAAGCAATTATTAAAAGTATTTAGTACTTAAATATTATTGGAGGGGAAAGGAGAAAATATTGTGTTTTTAAGCTGATCTACTCAATTGATATAACCTAACCTAACCAAACAAAACCTAACCTAACCTAACATTTTAGAAGCAAACACAAATTTCTATTGCTGAAATGTGTATGATGAATAAATACTATTATTCTAATGTTTTTTTGTTGTTAAGTTATGGTATTTCTCGGCACATTAATGTTTTCAATATTTCATTTACTAGCTAGCTTTCTCTAACTTTTAAGTTGCAAGTTGAAAAGACAAAAAGATTTTACTAAAATGGAAACTCAGGAGCAGCAATAGTTTTTGTTTAAATAATATGTTCATTTATTCTTTGATAAGCTCTTAATAACTGTTCAATATGTTTTTTTATGTAATTATAACATTCATGTGTCAGAATAAAATGAATTGAATTGGTCAATTAAATCTTAAAATTATAAGTTAAAACTTGCTATTATTATTAAAATAATTTTTAAAGGGAAAATACTGCATACAGGTAACATCATGGGCATGCTCATATCAGCTCAATGTTAATTATATGATTACAACTAAAACCCGCATGTTAGCTGTGCGCTGTGCCTTCATAAAAAAAATTGAACTAATAATTATGGCGCAGAGGTTATGAGCATGCACTGCTTTCACATTTTATAATCACTTTTAATATTCAGTGTAACCAGAGTAGGCTAAACATGATCATATTTAATCATTGTTAGTAGCTTAATTTGGTCACACTGCCCATAGTATAATTAAGTAGCGATTCTCCATCTAACAGTAACAGATCTAACATTAACATCATACGTATCAAATTGATCACTAAAAGAAAAATGATTTAGATGTATCATGGTAAAAATATTTTAAAAAAGACCAATGAACACAGTTAAAAACAACAACAACTTGAGAAAAGGGCGCAAAGCTTTTTGAGTTTCTACCAAGAGAGAAAGGTAAGGCTCACTCAACATGAGACAGTGAATGAGACTTACAGTGCAAGAAGAATTCACCTTGACAATGTGTTTCAAACTTTAAAGAATGAAATAGTTGTCGTAGTGGGAAGCCAATTACATAGCAAACTTTCTTTGTACTAAAAAGTTTAAGTGCCTTTTTCGCATCAACACAATTTTTAGGTAAGCCTTGGTCGAGCGCACGAAACTGTAAG
Organism: Apocyclops royi; assembly: GCA_900607525.1. Classification (NCBI taxonomy): domain Eukaryota; kingdom Metazoa; phylum Arthropoda; class Copepoda; order Cyclopoida; family Cyclopidae; genus Apocyclops; species Apocyclops royi. The sequence goes on from LR051237.1 coordinate 5,925, forward strand.
TCCAGCTTGTTGCATTAAATGCAAAGAAGTATTGTCAGTTGTGCAAGTAGTTAGACTTGAAGTTTCGTTCGCCTAACGCTGTAAGAACAAAAGACCAAAAATCAAACCCCAGATAACCTTTGTCATGATTGTAGTCTTTCAGTTATAATTAAATAGAGCTTAAGTAAGTTAAGATTGCAATATCTTTCGATGAATATAGTCTTCAACCAAGGATGAGCAACAAATTAGCTTAATGGATAATAAATCATCGACAACAATACAACAGTAAACTTGTAACATTTGTTTTAAATTGTTTTCCGATTTAAAACAATTAGAAACGGTGTAATGAAGCAATTTTTTAATTGACAAAAACTGATTTAAAATGAGCTAGCTTATGACAAATAAAAATGTTTTAAAGAAATTAAAATCGATTCAAAGTAACTAGTAAAATAAATATTCTAAATCGTATTCAACAAAAATGATTTTGTGTAAGCTAGACTGTTTCAAATGGTCAAACTATTTTCTTAAAATCTAGACCATTTTACGTTGGCTTACTACCTAGTTGTCTCCCTTAAAAGTCCCCAAAATTGTCAAAATATAGGAATTGAAGTTGAAAGTAAAATTAGACTTAATACTTGAGAATGAGACAACAAGCAGACAAATGGGTGAAGTGCATTTACCTAAACTCAGTTGCCTGCAGAAAAAAAATTGAATAAAAATTTTAATTGCTTTACAAAAGTGCTAATTGAGAAAATATTTTAATGTTTAAGATTTTTTGGTGTGTATTTTTAATAGATGAACTTTCCAAGTTTTTCTTAAGGGTATGAAGTATGATATCTTTTGTAGGAAAGTTGTTTTTACCTAACCTGAGAAAAAAACAGCTTTAGTATTTCAAATTGATCTTTGTTCAAGGCACCAAAAAAATGTCACACTTTCACTTTAATCTTTTGTCTCTTCATGAAATGCAGTAATGAATTTGTTTGTGTGCTAGTGTTTCCAAAATACTTAGTTACTCATCAAGTGAAAAGGTTTTATGTGGCTTTTGTTCATATTAGCTAAAATTTTTGAAACTGTCTAAGCTTAAATGTGTCTTAAGCCCTTCTTAAGCCATTTATCTTAAGATGGACCAAGAATAAAAATTTTTTATCATCATGCTGACACCATCTGACTTACATTGACCATAGGATCAGCTTATTAATCTCTCATTAGATAGGGCTGAAAATTAGCATAAGACTGATTTAAGTCAGTCTTAAGCCATATCACTTAAGCTTAGACAGTTAGGAAAATTTCAGCTAATATGAACAAAAGCCACATAAAACCTTTTCACTTGATGTCTAAATGTCAAGAAAAAGAGTATTTTTAGAACTTTTTTTTCAAGTTCATATTCCAATTGTAGATAACAATATTTATAGCAAATATGCAATTATAAAAAAAGTAATGGGTCTTAAATTTTGTAGGGAAATTTTGCTAAGATAGTTTATAAATTATCTAATGAAAAACAAGTATATAAGTCATTCATTGCTTTTGTTTTAAAATATATATATATATAAAGGAATCTATATCCTATAATACATTAGTATTAAGTAGAGTCAATATGAAATTGCTGTCATGAAAAAAATTTAGAAGCCTTTATAGAATTTCACCAAATCTGGCACTATTTATCGCCTTCTCCAGCTAATTAAATACCTGTACAATAAAAAAGGCATTAGCCTGTCACATTTCAAGAAATGTTTTTTATTCTCTAATTATAAAAATGAGACTTAGTAGAAGCTTCTGAGAAGTTTTTCCAATCTCAAAATTACATTAAAGCAACCAGAGTAACCTAAGTTAGATTTCAATAATTAAATTTTGTTTTCAATTCTTGATATTCTTTATTCTCAAGGCTTCCTGTTTGATGCAAAATTCTCATTTTTTAAGGTTTATGATGTATGTAGTAGTCAAATCTCGTGAGATATCCTTACATATTTTCATTGTTCTTCAAATATTTTTGGGTTTCATTTTCATTTCATTTATTTATCCCAATATCAATATTTTACATTATCAATTATAAAGGGTACACAATAGTTGACATGACGTGATGATTTTTTCCCTTTTTTTTCCATCCCTCCTTCATTTGAAAAACTTTGTCCAGGTTGGGGCTTGAACCCAGAACTCCTGCATGGGAAGCTGACGCCTTATCCATTTGACCATCTAGCCCCCTAGTCAATTAAAACACAACAATTTTTAATTAAAACTTTATTGAAATGTAGCCGAGAAACTCAAAATAATATGATGTTTTTCTTAATATAAATCAAAAAGTCTACAATAGATAAAATATTAGCAAAAAAAGTCTTTTATAAGACAATTTTCTAAAGCTATTTTTCCATTGTAGATTAAGCTCAAAATTGAAAAATAAACATTTCTCAACAGCTAACATACCATCACTCCCTCTCCTCCTCAAAAAAGTTAAGCCTTAGTAATGTTTCCCTTCATTAAATATAACTCAAGCCAGTTGTATAAAAAAGACATTTGTTTGTAGTTGTACAATGGGCTAGACTTACAGTTACATGTAATCAATGCAATGGCTATGTGACAAAACCTTTACCAGGTACATTTTAAAATAAAATTAATTTTTTTTCAAGTTCCATCAAATCCAGCACTGCTAAGAATACTTAGTTCCACAAATCCAGCACTGCTAAGAATACTTTAAATCAGTGTTGCCAGACATTACATTAATTTTTTTCAGAGTATTATATTAAAAGTGTCTCACCAATATAAGCCTTTGTAAGAAATTGAAGTACTAATGATGTTTATGTGTAATCCCACCAAATTTGAATCAAGTGAATTGGTTATTTTATGCAGTTAAGAGATCTTTATATTTATAAAAATTTGATTTACAAACAAACAAGGACCTTGATAAAACTCAATGCAAGTCCATCTTTAAGCTTCTAGTGGTCTAAATTAGAAATTATCATAAATTAGGAAACTAATGAAACTATTATGTGCTCTGACCCTAAACCTGCCTGAGTCACTGGAAAATCCAAGTGGAATTAGTGATTAATTGATTAGTTAATTAATAGTTAGTTTTATATTATATCTTTATGATATATTATCAATAAGTAATTTTTTAAAAAGATTTAGGTAAATTATATTATTCTTACATAAGCATTTTATAATTGATATACTCCAAATTTAATCAATCAATAACAGTTTAATTATCATCAATGATTTTAATTTTGTAGTGTAACATTAGAGAAAACATTTGTGGCACTAACATCATAAAAAACACCTCCTTCTATTAATAGAACAAAATTGTTAATTCTAAAAAAACTTGGTCATAAAACTGATGAAGTATCTTTCCTCTCTGCTGGGAAATTAATACCACAATGGGGCTAATCTTTCAATAAAACTTGCTCTTGTAAAAACAAATGGAAAAAATCACATTACAAAACTTTTTTGAACCTTATTGGAGTGGAAAAAATTCAGAACATTGCAACAAGCGGGGTCACAGTGTTGCCAGATTTGAGGAAATTACCTAAAGTTGCAACTAGAAACTTTTGCATCTAAAAGAGATCTTAAACAAAAGATACGATGTTTTTTCAGTTATAGGGGGAATATTTTTGACATTTCTAGCAATACTGGCCGTGTGGATGCCATTGAAAGTGTCTGAAGACTTCATTTGATGGTCTGTGGCTGAGGTGGGAAGAGGTGTGTGGATTTTTTCTCTATAGGTTGTAACCAAATTTTTACATCACAAAAAGCAATCGCCAAGTGCTAATTTCATTAGGTAACTTCAATTTCCATCCTGACACTGATGCCAGATCCTTCTATTAAACTAAAATCAGAAACTAAACATCTAAAAAGTAAAAGAAATAAATTAATGCTTTGTTTTGAATTTATTTTGGCATACCTAAACTTTGTCAAGCATCACTACTCAGTATAAAAGAAAGTTCATGCGATAGAAATGTATACATTTGACGAATTGACCATATTGTATACCAATAGCATTATTCCTGATATTTTATGCAAGATTAGTTTTTCATTAAGTGTGAATAAGTGATTGGTACAAAAAGCTCTGGGGAGTTTGAAGAACCATCTCTTGGCTGTTTCTAAGCATTCTAAGACCTCACAAGATGTTACATGAGTGAAAGTTGTGCCAGATTATTAAATGGAATTTCCCCCAAAACAACAAAGAAGATATCTGAAATGTTCCTGAAATTATAACATATGTTCTAGGCTAGTCAATGAGAGGTCACACACACTGTAAGTTCAGCTGTCAGGTTGGCTTGGCATTAAATACTTAGTTTTAGTTGAGTTAATAATTGCAAAGAAGAACAAAAGTTCAATGGAATCTAAGTACCTTTGGTAGCTAAGTAGTGAACTTAGGAATAAAAAAATTGCAAGTTCAACTTCTCACTGAACTAAGACAAAATTTACACTGAATGATTTGAGGTACCTTACTTTTAAGAGTTCTGTCATTTCTTTGGTGAAACCCCAACTATGAAAATGCTCAAAGTTTAATGAAGTTCAATTTTCCTTAAAATGACTCTAAGTTTCTGTTATCTATATAAAAAAGATTTATGGTTTCAGTAACTGTTTTAATGGAGAGCTTATTGAATAATTGTGATTTTGGCATGACATATTTCAAATATGTAAGCCTTTGATTTTTGTTCAAATTTATTTTTAGATTTATTGAAATAGAGTAGAGTAGAGTAGAGTAGAGTAGAGTAGAGTAGAGTAGAGTAGAGTAGAGTAGAATAGAATAGAATATAAAAAGGTAAGTAAATAATAATATAATAAAAGAAAGAA
>LR051239.1:0-11993 GCA_900607525.1 Apocyclops royi
CTCCCACAACTCTTCCAAACTCGAGAAAAACGTTTTGTTGGAAATTTGAGCAAAGAAATCAAAGATTGAATATAAATAGAATTTCTCCAAATGGAAGAAAGGTACAAAGTTGCCAACGACATTTTAATCAAATTTATCCAAATCTGGTAAAATAATGCTACTTATAAACTGGCAAACAAGGTTTGAAGAAGTTATAAGTCCAGTAATGCCAAATCTGGTGGAATTCTGTTGAGAATTAAAGTGACCACGAGCAGCACTGGCTGTAACTTAGAATAATTTGTGAATTTAACAAAAAATATGTGAGAATAAGCTAGAGTGTTTAAAAATAATGAGAGGATTATTTGCGTTTAGAAGGCGGTCAAAATCAGTGTGACTAAATTATAAAAAACATTAAGTCTCACTGATTCATTCAAGTTTGCAGTATTAATTTTCCGTTAAGTTTCTTTTTAACTTTAACTAACCTAGCTTAATCTAACCTATGAGCCCAGGTCCGACCAAAGTCAAATATTTTATTGAAAACGATTTATCTTACGAAATCTTTGTGCATTTAGCCCAAATTTCAGTTTTCAATTAAAATATTATTTTCGTAAAAGTTGATTAGAAACCGTTGAATATTGATTTCTTAAAAAAAAGTTTAATAAAGATTTTGAGAGCACTTGAGATATTTAATGAAATTTTCGAATAAAATTACATAATGACAAGATATCAAAATTTTAATCAATATTGTGTAACATCTTTAGCTATTCAGACATGACATTTTAAAGTTTTTTCATTTAAAAATTATACTTATGTAATTTATTATTAATATTTTAATATACCTAATTTACTTATTATTTTCATTATTATTATTTTTAAAGAGCGAACAGCTGCGGTGCAATTAATCATTTCCAACTAGAGCTAAGTCGGGTATTAACTACATAACATAACTCAAATTCAGGTTACGTCATTTAAAATCTTCGGGCCGGAATTCGGGCTTTGGCATACCTCTACATAGATTTACTATTGAGTCAATCGATTTTGTTTTCTTCTTTCTTTTTTTCTTGTATTCTTTTCACTCTTCTTTCTCTTTTTTTCTTTTCTTTTTTACTACTTTCTTTCTTTTTCTTTTTTTTCTACTTTCTTTCTTTTTTACCATTGTAAATCTCTTCTCGCATAGATGTCAGGATATCTTAATTGGACCACATCCAAGACATGAACTTCAAGTCAAAATAGAAACACAAATAAACTCAGACACAAATAGAGACGCATAAAAAGATAAGACAAATGGAAAAGAAAGATAAAGGTAGAGTCGGTAGATTAAGAAAAGAAAAAACAAAGGATAAGAAATGAAACTTCACACGAACATCCTATATTTTTGTTCAAAAGGTCAAATTTCAAAATGTCACCGTGAGAATTAAGATAAGATCTAAAGTGATAAATTTTAAAACTTTGATTGTTTTGTTTTGGTCTTTCATTTCATTGTATGACCAAAATTCATTTCAAAAATTTCATTTCCATACAAATAATGAATTAATCAATGACGAATTGAACTCTGTGTTAGAGATGTGGTGAGTTCGGTGAACGGTGTTAGAGTAGGGTTAGAGTGCTTTGTTAAGTAATTTGGATATGTGCCTCTTGTCATGAGTATTTCAAGATTATTTGTAAATTTTTCATAAAGTTGACCTCACAATTGTTTAAATGTTGTAGACTTTATTTTATGAAACTTACTAGCTTAGTCGCCTCCATGGTGCAAATTGTCCCAATTCCCATATTGTCACCCATAGCATTCTTTAATATTAACTAATCTAACCTAACCTAACCTAACAGGCAGCTGACCCGACGTTTTTTTCACTTTTTGTGACAACATGAAATTGAAATTGAAATTTAAAACTTGACAATTTTACACCAAATTCAAGATACAGTAATCTCAAAGTGTGACAATATGGAAATAGTGACAATATGAGATCAACCTCTGTAGGTATATTACAACAATGAATATGCAATGTCAGAAAGAAAAATATTTTAGAGGAAATATTCTTTGATGCAAACTTTGATCTGAAAGTTATTTGACTTTGATGTTAGAGTACAAATTGCAAATTCGTGTTATTTCATTTCATTTTCAATTTTATGTCGACAGAATTTTCATAAACTTAGAAGGTAGACTTATAAAGTTAGGTTATGAATAAGTAGGCCTAAACTAATCACCAAAGAGCCTAACTTGACCTAACCTTAAAAGTCTAGCCTCTAGACCTGCAGGGGGTCAAAACTTGGCCCCTTACCGTGCCATGGGAACAACATGGATTGTAACAATTTAATATTGCATCAAAACGCCAATATGTAGTTACTATGAATTTTTTGTCAAACATAAAATTGTCAAGAAAAACAAAAACATTTTTAAATCTTAATGAACTTTATATGAATTTTGATAATGTTTTATTAAAATATAATTCTCTGGTTTTTTTTGGTCTGATACATACATTGTCATTTATCAATACACATTAAATAATCAATCAATGTATTATCAGATTAACCTTTCTCTATCTAAGGCAATAATAAATTATGTACCCCAAACATTATAGAATTGTTCTTAATCAAAGGTCATTCGCTCGCTGGAAAAATCTTTTTCAAGGTGAAATCAATGTTTGGTGATGTAGAGTAACATAACCACTACGACGGTCGTACAAAACTATAGGCTAAGCCCATTGATCAAATATGAATATGTACTTATATTTACACAACGGGATAAACCAAGGTTTCGTCAGGCCATAGTAGTGGTTATGTGACCATGGCTTAATGTATAAAATTTTGATTTGAAGCAAAGTGATGAAAACTATGTATCATTGAGTCAAAATACTTGACAACTTGAATGAAGTGTCTTCTTGGGTTCAATTCAAGTAGTCAATGCTACAAAAGCTATTTTACATGAAAATCCATATTATAATTGATAAGTTGGACCAGTCCATTATGAATGAAAATTTTGCTTTTTTTATTGAAGTGGGACAGCTTAGCTTATCATACAATTGTAAATTTTTTATAATATTGGTACCTGGTAATGACAAAAAGATTTTCTCAGGGAAGTAAAAAATCTGTAAATCAGGAACCAGGTTCACAAAAGTTCTTAAAAAATTATATGAAAATTCCTAAAATTTACTAATCTAAGATATCTAACAGCTATACTCATATAGCTTAAGACAACATAGGTAACATGATTTTTATAGAAACATTTTGTGAATACCCACCATGGACTTCAAACAGTGGAAGAAAACCACCTGTCATGTGAAGAATAGCCAAATATATTAAAAATACCTAGATCCATTCATTGACCCAGCTCGCTTTGCTGTATTGGTTGTCAGTTCAAAATCTGCCAGTACTATTGCAGTGCATGCGGGAGCAAAACGATGTAACCAAAATATAAACTAGCTATAGGGGTTTTAGTCACATTGCTTTGGACCCGCAAGTAGCACCAAAACACCCCTTCAATCAGTTCTTGAAAATAAAAAGTGTGAGCAGTCTGGGTATTTTAAATGTCTTTAAGATTAATTCATGTCGAGATCTGGCATCACAAGAGAACAATACGTCACACTGTGTTCAACCTAAGCCTCGGTCACATAACAATTGGGTCGAGCACAAGTAACCGAAAGTCTAGCTCCATGAGCAAATGCAAAGAAGTATTTTTATTTGTGTAGCTGCATAGACTTGATGATCGTGCCCCTACTCAATGGTTATGTGACAGAGGCTTTATAAATGACTGACGATTTAAAACGAAGCGATTTGATACGGTCTAACTTTTTAATAATCGTTTTTACAATTTACAACGGTCTAAAAATGGTTAAAATCTATGGGGGGTGGGTGGGTCAAAATGATCATTTAAAATCATTTTTGGCTCAAAAACAATAGAAAACGATTGAAAAATTATTAAAAATTTTGATCGCTTTTGACCGTTTTAAATTGTTTTACTATTTAAAATGAATATAACTAAAACGAATATTGCAAGCTTAATGGAAATGGCTTTAATTAATTGATTTAATTAATTCGTTTCAACCTATATTATTTATAATTTTTATTTGTTATTTGTAGTGAAAAAAAAACGGTAGTCTTAAATGAATATTCAAATATATTTGGAAAACTCATTCTGTATTATCTGACCAGAAACAAAAACTTTCTCTCTTTCAGCGAACTTTTTTGACTGAAGTTTCAATTTTCAAATGCAAAAAAAAAAGTTTTCAAAAAAGGCAACATTTCTTTGAAACTGGTCGATGTTATGCAACCCTTTTTGTGTTTTGAAAAACGGGTTATACTATCCGAAAAGGTTCTCTTAAGCTTAGTACAAGCAAATAATATCTTCACGTATTAACTGAGTTAATTTAATGTGCTATGCTAATTAATTCAATGCTTAATAAAGCAATTAGAAAAGAGTTGTCAATAATTCAAAATTAAGAAAGAAATAGCGTGTGTTTCGACCCTAGAGGCAAATTTGGTTTTACAAATTTCCTCAAAAATGCCAATTCAGAACTTATCAAATACCTATATTAAAAAAATATATGTTGCTTTTCGCAGGTGACCAAATATAGCAATCAACGTGTTCGGTCAGCAGGCCATGCCTGGCATAAGGAACTGAAAGTCATGCTGGGGGGGGGGGGGGCGGGGTTATTACCCCGGCATTGCTTAGGGTTTTACCAACAATGTGGCTTAGGTTAAGTAAGTTTATTTAGTGTTTTAAAGTAAGACATCACATTACTAAAAATTTCAAATTCTGACCTTTGTGTGGCAATAATGAAATTCAACGAATTGAAATAAGACCTCGTTAATATCAGGGAAAAACACTCTGCAAAGGACCCTCTGTCAAAATGGCCTAAGTTTGGCTGTTAGTAAAAAATGAAAAATATCTTATTAAGTAAAGAGTTTGAGCTTATCAGGTCCTAATGGTATAAGAAATTATGATCGTATGATGCGATTAAGCTGTCCCACTTAAAAAAAGCAAAATTTTTGTTGCTACTAAACTGGTCCAGCTTTTCAATCGTAATGTTGATTTTTGCGTAAAATAACTTTTATAGGATTGACTACAGGCAGTGTGCTTTATAGTCCTATTCTCCTTGTTAGCTCTTCCTTGGATAAAAAATACTTCGACTGAGTAGGTTTATCAACAAAATATTTTGTTGGTGAAAAAGAATTGAGCTTTCAGAAAGCATTTTAGATAATGTTACGAAATATGAGATAAAGAGAGCTTGATTAACAGTAAACAAAAAAAGTTATTTGTTTAACAAGCTTCTTAACCATACGTATGTGCGCACTATGGGTTTGAAATTAAACCCCCTTTTTGTTTCACAAGGCACGTTGCCACTGGCAGATCATGCGCAGGAAAATCGCAATGATTTTGAAGCATAAATTTGACTTTTTAAACGCTTCCGCGCTAACAATGTTTTGTTATATTTATTTGAATCGAAAATTTTGATTTGTTCTTCAAACATTTCTTTTGTTACATATTTTTTGGTAAAGTATTTTGAGAAATTCCCCCAAAGCAGCGTTTCTGGATAATTCTTTATTTACATATGTATTGTATAGTGGGTCACACTGGTCTTGTTTTAATTGGTTCTCATCAAGATTTGTCAAGTCTAGGCTGGTCACTTTGCTACATTAGGTGTGTCTATACATTTTAATGATGAAATGATGAACGTTTTCTTTTCAAGTTCGGTATCACAGATAAAAAATCTAGATAAAACTTCAGTCAAAACTTTTATAATAAAGATATTGCATGCTTTGATTACTAACTGTGTACTATGACGTCATAAGTGACAAAAGAATGCTTTACTAATCTTAGATCTAATAGATTTTTGGGACCAGAGTGACGGCATTGGTATTCAATTTTATGTAAAAAAAATGCTCTCAGTGACAAAAATCTAGATTATATTTCTATTCAAATTTTTTTGCCTTTTTTTATTAATGAAACGAACCTTAATTTATTTGTTTGACATGACTAAGCTGTCTTTCTACATTAAAAAAAAGAAAAGTGATCATTTACAAAACAAAATAATAATATAATATTAATTAATCACATTTTTATAAAGGTTATTTTGTATAGCCATTCAATTTATTTGTAAGGCTTTAAATATATTTGAAATATATTCTCTCTTCATCTTAGAAAGTCAAATTATTTTTTTTTCTCTACTAATTACTTTCCTTAGAAAGGGTGATTGATTTTTGATGACTTTTCTTGTCCAACACGCAATCCATTTCCAAGATGAAGAATTAAACATCACACTTCCGTTATGTCATTTCATCAAATGGGTGATCACAATTCAAATTGCTGCAATGTCAAATTGTTGCAATGTCAGATTGTTGCCATTTCCATACAGTCACAAAAAAATCAAAGCTTTTTTGATTGCTTAATTATTAATTTTATTTAAAATAGACCGTTACAGGAGACAAGCCAATATAATTCAGTTTTATCTTAAGTCACTTATTTTTTAATCTTTCATTGTAGTATTGAAACTTTGAAATACTTAAAACAGGGTATGCTATTATCAAATATTGAAGTTCAATGAATCATACACAGGTCAAACTTGGGAAGGGGTGGGTGGAAACAATTAGACAATTAAATAATTAAGGAATTAAAAAAATACCGATGTCCAAAAATTTTTTTGAGTTCCCAAATCCCTATTTTTTTAACAAGAATTTATTTTTGAGTTCTGAAGTATTCAAATTTTCAATCTAAAATATTAATTAAATTGTTTTTACTGAATGCGTTTTGAATAATTGATTAAGTTCACTCGAATTGACTTTTGCCTTGTTGCCTCCACTTAAATTTTATAGCTACAAAGTCTTTTAGGAATAGAAATTTCTTTTTATAACTTGAAAGACAATTTTAAGCACATCTTAAGATGCATTATCTCAAAGTAAAAGAAGTTCACTTTTTTTACGGCAAAGCTTGGTTTATATAAAGATTAGAATTATGTATTTAACTACATATAATGATGTAATTATCTAAGCTCAGCTGTTGTTAAACACTACGTTCCAGTTATCAGTGAGACCAAATGCATCTAATAATAAATATATATACGGTCACCTTGTCTATACTTTTAAGATTACTTGAGTATTACACAGGAACAAAAATCTTAGAGTCCTAATATTTCAGGAGCAAGTTAGGTTAGGTTCACCTTAAAACTAGGTAAGTTTATGCATTTCTTAGCACATAAAACTTTTTTTTTGGAATAAGAAGGTCGACTACAGAGACACCTAGAGATAAAATAATGATTTCTTTTAATTTATCTTATATTGATTTATTTCGACTTGCTAGCATGTATCAGTATATCAATATAAATTAAGCTTTAGTTTGAACATTAGATGACTTGACTTAGCCCTAATAAGTAAATGAAATCTTTTGTCTTTGTATAAGATTAAGATCAACTAAGCCATAATAAAAACAAGGAGAAAAAAAATTGTTGCATAAAAAATGATCATCAATTTGTATTAAAGCTGCTTTAAAAAAAGATTATTGTTAAACAATGTGCATTAAAAATTAAGATTACGAAATTCGAGGATTATTTATGTAGATGGATATGATGAAATACCATAGCCACGTACCCATCACCTGCCTAGCCTGCCAGGTATGAATGTTATAAATAATAACAATCGTATGTTACGACTAAGTTGTCCCACTTAAATAGAAAAGTAAAATTTCAGTTGCTTATAAAACAGTCCAGCTTTTCAATCGTAACGTGGATTTTTGCGTAAAATAACTTTTAAAAAATTGACTGGATATTTGAAATTTACTTTTCAAAAACCGGTCATTCGGAATTGGGGGTTCAAAACAGTGTGACTAAATAGAGAGATATTTATTTCTTATTTTGGTCACACTGGTTCCGTCCCACATGCAGAAACAACCACTTCTGAACTTGATAATTATATTCAGCTATCAAACATTGTTTTGGTAAAGAATTTGCACATTTTTCATTAAGGGCAGTGGTGCCAGATTTGGGGAAATTACCAAATACCTAAACTATCCATTTTTGTCTCTACTAGAGTTATATAAAGAACTTAAAATGTTGTGTTTCGATTTTGGGGAAATTTTTATGACATTTCCAGCAACACTGATTAAGAGTCTAACTACACACATGATTTTCAACGCTGGAAAGTTTATGAAATTATTGATTGACTGATTGATTAATTGATTAGACCCATGGTTCACATTGGATATGGAACTATTAAGGGTACAACAAAATCATTCCAAAATTGATTTTTTCCTCTTTTTTTTCTCCCCTCCTTCAAAAACTTTGTCCTGGGAGGGGGCTCAAACCCAGGACTCCTGTGTGGGAAGCTGATGCCTTATCCATTTGACCACCTAGCCCTCCATGATAATAACTTAACACTAAGCTAAGCATGATTCATTTTAGAAGTAATCTTTTTAAATCATCAAAAAGTTTTTTAACAATTGAAAATGTTTTTTTGTAAATAATGATTTCAATTAAAATGATTTCAAAGGCGATCAAAATTCTTGTCCGTTTTTGACTGTTTTTGATCATCTTAAATCATTTTTCAGCCAAAAAATTCTTTAAATCAATCAAAAATTAGATCGTTTTCAAACACTTTTGACCTTTTTTCTAGCTTTTAAGTGTTTCTAATTGTTTTCGGCAATCTGAAAAATTTCAAATCGTTTTAAATCACTTCGTTTTAAATCGTCAGCGAATATTGGAAACTTTTTTAACATTCCATTGTGTCAAAATGTTAAATCAACCAATTGACATGAACACTGACTGAAATTTTAACTAATTGGTTCTATATTTTGATAATCGAGTCTTTATTTTTACATTTACATGAAGAATTAATCAATCTTGTATTAATTTTCTTTGTAGACAACAAGTGAGACGACTTTTAATTTCCATATTCTTATGTAATTATTTAATAAAGCTAGACCCTTTTTTGGCATGTGAGATTAATTAAATGGAGTGTTGCGAGAGACAAAATTTCCTCAAATTTAATTCAAAATATTGTTCATCTAATCTATATCAAAATTATTTTTAAAAGTCCGATTATGAGAAATTCCACCTGATCTGGCAACACTTATATGGACTTTGGTGGAATTTTTCGAATTGCTACTCTGAATTTTAATAATTTGGCATCCAAAAATTGATACATACTAATAAGCTACATCGCTTTCTAACTAGAACTAATTTTTTTCATATTTAAAACATTGTCTTGCTTTCATTAAAAGTATATGAACTTAATAAGAATTCATTGAGCTTTCAAATTTTTTTTTAAGATATTTTCTTTTCATTACAAATTTTGTTCAACTCATGACATGCGGTTTCGCGTAAAACACGTTTTCTCACGTGGTTAGAACTTAAAGTATTGCCAAATTTTGTTGAAATTCTTCAAAATGGGAACAATAAATTAAAATATCTTGTCTCCAAAGATATGTTCAATATTTTTGTCAGATTTCTGGTGAAATTTTAAATCATGTCTCTGGCACTACTGATAATCCCATCTTTTTTCGTTTTCTTTTTTTTCAATCAATGATAACCTTGATTTTTCAATCAAAAGAAAATATTGTTGTTTTTTTTGGTTTTTTTCTGGCACAACGAATTTTTCCTATCTATACGTAAATGAAGCATTCAGTTGGCTTAGCAGTACCTGAGAAACAATTTACTTTGACTTGTGAAAATTTTTTTCAATGGAATTGCAACTGGAATATTAAAAAAATCTGAGAAAAAAAATTCAAGTTCTTTAATCAAATTTGTCTTGAATCGGCAGCCTTTCAAAAAAAATTTAGAAGAAAAATAAGGCCCAATTTTACAAAACTGTACTATTTGTAAAAAACATTAATTATGCAAAGAACCTATGTGAGAAATAATATTTATGGTTAAATATTTTTAAAACATTTTTTTGTAAATTGTAAGATGTGTTATCGAATGTCTAAAGTATTTTTGGTTAAAAAAACGATTGTACATAAAAAAAAAATTCAGAAATTCTTTAAAACATTGGTTGAAGACACTTCCAAATTGGTAAAAGGCTTTTCTTCGCCTGTTGGAATGAGATAAAATTTTCCAGTTTTGTTTCAACACTTGCTAAGCTGGCTGCGTTCAATAGACAGAAGCAACCTTCTTTTATTTTTCTATTCACTGTCTAGCTTTTTTTTGAAAATGTAGTTTGTGATTTATTATATTACGGCAAGTCGATTGCTTCAAAGGTATTTCCAAAAAGTTGTGGAAAATTTTAGGACTAGGGTGGGTAATCAAAAGTTTCAAAAAAAATTTTTTTTAATTAGTAAGAAAATTTATTGAGTATTTATGCAAGAAAAAAAATTGAAAATTTTTGAGTTTATCGTAAGAAATTTCAAAAAAATATCTTACACTAAAAAAAAAGAAATTTATGTGATTAGCCATGCTGCCAGATACGGCATCAAAATTCCACCAAAGACTGATTAAGATTCTCTATCGAGACATCATTGGTCACAATGTTTGAGGAAATTTCACTAGATCTGGCAACACTGCTTATTTGTTCTCTCAGTTAAAGCCTTCATCACATAACCACTGCCAAGTGTTGCCAAAAAAAGGTTAGGTTAAGTTAGGTTATTAAGTGTTTTAAAGCTAAAAAATACAATCTAAAAATCTTCAAATTGTGACAATTTGGAAATGCAACAATTTGAAATGTTTATTTAAAGTGTTGCCAAAATTTTCCATCACGACATGACATTTGAATCTGAAACATTTCTTGGGTCAAGAAATGCACAATGTTGTGTACAAAATAAATTAAGTTCAATTCAATGAAGCTCACCCAGAAATTACAAGTTCAAAATTTCTTGCTAACCTTTTATATGATGTCTTATATTGCTAAAGCCGTGGTCACACAACCACTACGACGGCCTTACGAAACCATGGTCTATTCCGTTGTATAAATATAAGTACTTATTCATATTTTATCACTGGGCATATCCTATAGTTTTGTACGACCATCGCAGAGGTTTTGTGACTGAGGCTTAAAGTATGAACATATATACCTTCTTTTATTGAGTATAGCGCACATATGGGTATACAGTTCACATCAGTTTTACAGTGAATTTTGGCGGAAAAAGAATTTACTTAATTTTCCAAATATAGTGTCTATGCAATATTTCATCATAATTTTCTTTGAAAAAAAAACTATACTCAATACAATATGGTAATTAGTTGTTAAATGATATCGAGTCTAAACATTGATTCGTGTTATATCTATTTTAAACTGAACAAAGCTTTAAAAAGTTTTTCAGGAGAAAATTTTCAACCAAAATTAAAAATATGTAATATCAAAAGTTTTTAAGAAATTTTGTTTTCTTTATTTATATTGTTTCAATAAGAAAGTACAAAAAGACATTTTACTTTCAAATTTTGTCAAAGTTTGGTTTTGAAAAACTTTTTAGCCATCTTATTGGTTTAGGTTTAAAAAAAAGAATTTTCGATCGCAACAGTTATATCCTGTCTTTAATAAAAATCAATTTTAGTTTTATTTTAATGATCTGTCCGAAATTCATCACTTTTCAAATTAATTTTTGCTTGAAAACGCAATTGATAAATGTCTAATTTTTTTTATGAAAAATGAGTAAATAGTGAAATATTTTTTGATATTTACTAGTATCGATTAAGAATGTTTAGCTAAAATCATTTTTTATGAAAAAAAAATTATATTTTAGTAAATCTTATATTGTCGTAAATTGGTGTAATTCTCCTATAATCGTAACAAGATAAAATTTTATAAGTTTCTATCTAGCACAATTGCACAAAATGGGAAATGCAGCAATTTGAAAATTGACGTTAATTATGTATATAATATCTTAATATTATATATTTTCAAGGTTTTATATAATTTTAAGATTAAAATCAACTTAAAATAGTCGTAGATTCATAAAACAATAAAAGTCAACATTTTAAAAATGGAATTTTAAGGCGTAAGATATGAACTTAATGTAACTTTTGCTAAGATATCACCTTTCATAGGGAGAAAAAAAATAAAGCCACTTGATATGCAAATGATCTACACTAATG